>AP025054.1:4407494-4449528 GCA_036186865.1 Eustoma russellianum
GGGGGGGGGGGGATTAGCTTCTTTCCTTCAATTGAAATCTTAGCATGATATTGTGGCTGGCATACATGAATTGGATAATTATAGCATCAAGCTGAAGTACAAGGACAAAGAGCATAAAGATGCTTACTTTTGGCGATGATAAATCCTCCAAGGACGAAAACTAATAGCAATGTAAAGGTGCCAAGTGTGTTCGCAACAACTTGTGTTCTTCCAACTGCTGCAACGAATCGAAATAGGCCTAAAGCCATCTGATGAATGCCCACATATGCAAGGAATTGCATAAAGAACCTGAATCAAAGTTACAAACCATATCAGATAGAATGCCTCCCATAATGTCATCCATCATCTAGATTAACAAAACTTCATAGCTTTGCTGGGGATAGGGGGATTAGGCCAGAGCCCTACCTGCTAGCAGAAGGAGCAAAACCAATGGTGTAATATGTCAGAATGATCCATATCAATGAATCCATGATAGAGACAGGAATCCTTAGAAGCCAAATTGGAAGAGCAAAAGCCCAGGCAGGATAAAACAGAGAGTCCCTCTGTTTAAAGAAGACAGGGAGCCTGAAAATCGTCATCGCGAGCTCAGCCATTCCATTGAACATCACATTCAGAAGACTAAAGAACAACGCCCCGTAAAATTTACCCCCATCTTCTATCTTTCCATGCTTCATTTCTGTTCTGAAGAACACGGTAAAGGTAAACAGAGCCATAATTGTTATCTGAACTGTCTTGAAAATGTAGACAAATGAGTTCCTTTTCATCAGCAGCCACTCCCTCGACAAACAAGCTCTGAAAAGATCTTTATTGGAAATACCATATTTTTCTTTTACCAATGCTGCAGGATGGGCGCGGTTTCTGTCATACGGAACATGGAGTTCGTCAAAAAGTTTAAGCCCTGCTTGAAAAGAGCTGAAATGATGAACAAAATCCTGGACAGAGACATATCTATAAGCTTCATTCTTTTTGAACCAATACTGCTCCTGATCTTTCTTGGAGGTGACTTCCTGCAAAAAGTCTGCAACCCCTTTCCTGTCTGGGCATCTAAAACCAACACACTCAAAAAACTCGAGCACCTGATCTCGTGGACCCTGGTACACGATTTCTCCCTCTGACAGCAAAATGATGTTGTCAAATAAATCGAAAGTTTCAGGAGCTGGTTGGAGAAGAGAAATGATCATGGTCACATCCATAATATGCACCATCTGCCTCATGTATCTGACAATTTGATATGTAGTGGAGCTGTCCAGGCCAGTGGAGATTTCATCCATGAAGAAAACTTTTGCTGGCCCAACCAACATTTCTCCTGCATTGTTTTACAAGATCAAACTTTTTAGTTCTCCTTAGTTGGATGGATAAATTCAAAATCATAACCACCAACATTTCATGCATACCAGTGGTCACGCGCTTTTTTTGTCCTCCAGAAATACCCCTTCTCATTTCATCTCCGACCATTGTATCAGCACAAATATCCATTCCAAGTATCTGTATGCCATGATTTTGAAGATTCATGAAGAAGTATAGAAGTTTTAAATATTTCATTGCCAGACAGGAAATTCACCTTGAGAACATAATCTGTGACCAAACTACTCTTTTGTCCAGCCATTGCTGTGGATTTCATGAATGCATCTATCTCAGGATCAGGTTTAATGCCGGCTTCTTTTTCTCGCCTTGACATCTCAGCTAGTAGTTCATACCTCATGCCAACGCCTAGGCTTCGTCCAGAGAAGTCCAGAGTCTCTCTCACTGTCATTTCACCATGGTGAAGGTCATGTTGGCTGATATAAGCACATGTTCTTTGAGGAACAAATTCTATCAGTTCATGACCACAGTAGGTGATCTTTCCTTTTACCTGTGATGAAGAGTGACCATATGAGCAATCAAGATTTCAGCTTTTGAAAATTTCATTGATATTGCAAAAAGAGTTTCAAATAGAACATACTCTTAGATCATCCTCTAGTTTTCCTGCTAGAGCCTTCAACAGTGTAGTCTTTCCAGAGGCAGGAGGGCCCAAGAGCAGTGTCATCCTGACATTACGCGTTTAAATAAACATTGAAATACACTTGAAACTATGAAAAGACAAAGGACAGAAGGAAATGCTTAAAATTATACTGGTGATACCTTGATGGTTTTACAATTCCAGAGACTTCATTAAGTATTTTAACTGGCCTCTTCTTTGATGGGAAGATCTTGAGAAGTCCAAGAAGTCCCTGATACCAGCAGAAGTTGGCAAAACAATCATATAAGCAGTGTGCAATGTAATTTTCATTGGCCTTCAACTACACCAACTTATTAAGGCCAATATAAAAGAATAATGAAAAGCAATATAAGGGGCATCATTTAGAAAGAGTGTCATAAATTGCTAAGGATGATTCTGAAAACTCATATATCAAGGCAGTCCAGAGTATTTTTTGATGAACACAAGAGGCTATTTACCTCTATGGAATTCACAGTAGAATTAAGAAGAGTTGGAAGAGCTCTGCTTCCAACGAATGCGTCTCCTTCAACTGATAAATTCTCATATCTGATTTCAACTTTAGGGATGTCAATCCCAACCCTGCATAGAACAAATTCACATTGCATAAGAAGCATGAAAAGGTAAAACATTTTTCCACAAAATTGGTTCAAGAATAAACACACACAAAACCTTGATGTCACCTGTCAACTGTCAAGTACCTAAGGACACAAAACACAAGAGATTGACAGCTGGTTTACCTATCACTTCGATCGCGAACCCTCAATAGAAATCTTTCATTATCATCTTCAACCACTTTCAAAATGCTCTCCATCAGCTGCTTCTTATCTTGCATCCCAAGATTAGTAACATCCACTTCCTCATGCACCACTTTTCCATTGTCCAAAACTTGCTTCAAAATCCCTTTCCTTAACCGATCATAAGTTGGAAGCCTCTCAATTGCAGCCCATTTGAGCTCCTCTTCATCATCTCCTCTCCCACTCTTCATGAAAACATCGCCTCCTGGTGCAGATATCACCTCCCTGATACTAGCTGAAGCCCAAGCTCTCTTACTACCAGATGCCAAACTTACGTTACGGCTCATTGACCTCTTTAACTCATCCGTCGCCATCGCCGCCTCGAATTTGAACCCTCTCTAACCCCCTTTCAACACTCTGATGCACCTCAGGTGCCCAGATGAGAGTCCCAATACAAAGCTAAAAGCTAACTACAGAAATGACCAAAGAATACTTACAAAGAATGTAGTAAGATATGTTTGTACACTGATGAGAATGGTCTTTTAGGACTGAAATTATATAGGGAATGCCTCTAAGTACACCTGGAAATGGTGACAAAAAAGTGAATGGCAGGGTTTTAGTGTATTATATTCCAACCTTTGTCAGATGAATTATGGGTTTTTGCTAAACAAAAACAGGTCAAGATATCCACTGTTTTGTCTTTGTTCAGACAGTTATTTGGGATATTCAAGAATTCATTTGTTTATGCTTGAAACTGAATGTTGTTTTGAGGTTTAGTGGCTGGAAACGCTTACACCATGCTTGACTCCTTTTTCCATGCAATATATTATTCAGGGTGCTTGGTTCCAAAAATGGAATCAAATTGATGTAATTTTCTTACTGACCAATGGTTATTATTTTCATCTCTCCGAAGTCGTTTCCGAACATAATTTTGTCGTGTGAAAAAATTACTAGACCTGAAAGAAACAAGAAGACTATTGTATCTTCTTCTTAAAGAAGTGTATACAGAAATACAAGATTTTCTCAGGGACATGATCAGCGCCAATTTTGAATATATGCCAAAGTGGAAAAGTTGAAAATTTCTCTTTTCCAATACATATATACATACATGCATACATATATATATACACACAGAGATATATACATATATATATATATATATATATATATATATGTGTGTACTAGAAAAGATGACCTGTCAAATGTTATAGAATGTAGATGCATTCAATTAAATTATACTGAACTCCTTTCGCTAGGAGCCTGGACAAAGTTTGAGAAGCTTTATACGGATTATTATGTACAATTACCATACTATATACAAGAACCATAAAAGTTAAAGACTTTTTTTTAAAGAAAAAAATAGGATGTTAGATTATAACATCATATAACATGTACTATACAATTATTTTACATTTCCAAAATGTAACAATTGATAGAGGCCATTACAATTTTGTGTGAACTCATAACTTGAGGGTGAAACTGTGAATGACATTGATCAATAATAAAAATAATAATACAGGATGTGCATGGATGGTAGTACTATGTACTTCACTCATTAGTTTACATCCTTTATATTCTCACACTTACATTATAATTTCACAATGCAAAAGATTATTTATCCCCAGAACGTAATCAAGGTTAACATACTAGACTTGAGTAAAAATACATATACAACAACAATATTATTCATTGCCTTAGAGACTCGTGCGCGTCTGTGACGAGATAAGGGGGTCGAATGTATGCAATCATATCCATGTGTTAGAAATACAGATGTTGTTTTCCAATGACTTATAATAAAAATTGCGTCAATTTGTGTGATCAAAGTTTACAACACAAAAACCAAGTTTACAATACAAAAACACTTGGAAGTTGGATCAAAGTTAAAGTAGATAATACGATAATCAGTTTCAATTCGAACTTTATACCTTTGATTCCCCACTACCACTCCCCCTCGCTCCCCCCCCCCCAGGGCCCAACCTGCACCCTACTTTTTATTTGTTTTTGTTTTCCCGAAACACATGTTCTTTCCCGTCTCGATACTACATTCTTCTAGAAACACATGCATGCACGTCTCTAAATACATATTAACTTTCAAATATACATACATATATGTATATATATACACATATACATGTATGTATGTATGTGTACATTTGAAGGAATTTCATTTGTCATCAAGATATTGTACACATCTTTCGAACAATGTTCAAATTTCGCACATAGCGTATCAATTTTACACACGTGGACTAAATCTGTGAGATATTGAAACATGATTTAAGAGGATTCAGCAAATAATTATTCAAAAAGAGAGAGATTAGGTTTGATGGTAACAGATATATCAAGAGGGAAAGACATTTAGATTTAGTAAGCAAGCGGCTTGTCTAAATAGCTACTCCCTCCGTATCATATTCTTAATCATATATTATCTTTTATAATCTTTCAAAACATTGTCTGATTTTTATACTCCATTAAACATAGTAAGTTATGTTAAGTTTTAAAATAGTAAGTAATGTTAAGTTTTAGAATTATCTTTCTAAATAATTAATAAAAACAATATATTAATTATTAATCAAACAATAGATTATAGATGAAAGTTAAATTGGTTTTAATGTTCAAATAATATATTAAATGATGTCTACTTAATGTTTTTAAGCGAGAGTATGACTTTGGAAGAAACGTCTACTAATTAAGTGGCTTAAAACTGCTCTTTTTGTAGGCGGGATCTCCTCACCTCATTTCTCCTCACTCCAGTTCCTACCGTACGATACGTGCCATTAAAGGGGTGGTGAGGCTAGATGCAGGTCACCCTCATCTAGCCTTATCATTCCTCATGCTGTCACGTGTCATGCGATGGGGAGTGGGGTGAAGAAAAATAGGTAAGGGGATCCTAATCTCTTTTTGTGAGCTGTTTCCAACTGTATGAGAAGGAGCACATCTCGTCCGTTTCCTCAAGGGTAACAGATTAGCAAAATTTCTTCATGGTTCTGCTTTGAAGGCAATATAACCTGTAGGAGTGGATTTTGCTATAACATTTACTTCTTTTGCGCTAACAATATATATAATCGCAATTAATTTTTTATATAGTTTAAAATTAACTGTATAGTTCATCCTTTTTATATAGTTTATTGAGGCGAGTCTTGAAGAACTTGTAATAGTTGTAAATTTATGACCTTGAGATCACGGATTCAAGTCGCGAAAACAGCTTCTTGCAAAAAGTATAAGGTAAGGCCGTACATCAGATCGCAAAAGGATCCGGCTTTCTCTCGGGCCATATGTAAACATGGAAGGCTAATGCATCGGGAATGTTTTTTTATATAGTTCATTATTTCATATTGTTCACTTTTTTTTCTATTATGTACCTTTAGTTTTGTGCGTCAAGAGAGTAATGCCTGCACATTTATTTTTTTCCCGAGGAAAAAACTTTCATTTCAACAAAAATATACAAAAGTTTACATCATATATTGTCAGCATCATGTTGCTACGTCTACATCGTGATTACATATTAAATATTATGCATGAGCCTGTAAAATAACTCGACTAGTAATATCTCACACTACTTGGAGCCGGAAGCTGGTGGACATGACCATGAAGTAATTGGTTTCGCCATTACCAAATAGATGACACAGTATCACGGTAAATATACCGCCATTTTAACGCACATCCCTGGGGCTACCATGAAGCCTGGAGATTCTCTATTACCCACTTTGTTGCGTCCGTAGGCCGAGTAATGCTGGCCAAACATCTCGGTATAACAATGCACTCTTAACGTGCCGAACCCAGCTACACTCGCGAACTTCATGCAAATCATTCTCCTCCCTTTGTCCACACAAACCGCAGCAGTTATCAGATGCAATCCGGCACGAATATGAAAGGAACTTAATTGGTAGGACGTTGTTGCAAATGTGCCGAAGTAGCAAGTTGTAACGGTTTGGCTCCTTCAACGACCGAATCCGCTCCCATGGTGGTTGCGTCCAAGTTGTCACTTTTAAGTCCTGTAATTCATACGCACTTGCAACCAAAAACTCGTCGGAGGAGGTACCTCTCCATCGTGGACGGTCTATGGTGTCTGAATCGGAAGAAACCGGTGATGTCAAACCCGCTCGTATCAAAGACACAATGCTTTTTATATGGCGCCATAGAAGAAATGCACACTGTGGAATCATCATAATCATCCGAACCCAGTATATCCCAACGACAGCAAAAGTTATCGAAATGTACACTGTGGAATACGGTCGTTAAATAAATCACCATATTTACTATTACAATTACCTGCGATTGTGTAACCCAGTTGACTTCTTTTCAGAGCCTGCTGCCTTTAAAATGAATATTCCAACTTTTAGATCGTGATATCTTTAAATGAAGGGAGAATCACATTTTGTATCCTAATAGGATAACATTTTTTCATATTTATCCTTTGTCGTATGTGAAAAACTTCCATATTACATTGACATTAATTTTGAGGACAAAGGATGTCAAAGCCATCTAATGCTTGGACTAGGGTATTAACAAACCGAGCCGAACCGAATATTAGGTTTTCGAATTCGGAGTCGTTCAGCTAAACAAACTCTTCGCCTTGGTTTTTTTACTGTAACGAGCTTTAAAATTAATTTGAGTTCGACTCAATAACACTATAACTGTTTAAACGAACTGAATAGTTCACAAACAATTCGGTTCGTTTAAGTAAACGAGTCCAAAGAGGTGTTTGAGTTTGGCTCGTTTAATTAAAATTAACAAACGAACTCGAATCAAATGCGAATCGAACTCGAGCAGTTTGTGAACTATTTGGCTCGTTTAACACCCCTACCTTGGCACATGCATGACCTTCCTATTATCTGCAGACTATGCTCTCTCAAATGCCTCTATAGAAAAGGGCTCTCCACTCTCCCACAACCGCGATAAATTACAATCTACACGTCTGGACCATATAGCCCTCTCATTGCCCGAATAGAATATATCCCGCGAGCATGGCTTCCTATAGCTTGGAGAAAATGCATTCCGCCTATTTGAACTATTGCTCTCTCATAACCTGGAAAAACATCCATACATCTAGGGGATGTTTGATTTAAATTTGAGTATCAGTATCAAAATCAGAATGATAGATGTTGGAATTGGAATGAGTTTGATATGTAAATCCATATACCTTTGGTATAAAAGCTGGAATGGATATCATTATTATACATATTGTTTGGAACACAATTGAAAGGGAATCAGAAGCCCTTCCCATTTTGTCGCCCCTACCACCTCTCTCCTTATCCTTTTAACATTGATCCTGAAGACTTCCCCACCCCCTCCCCTCCTCCTCACTGCCCCATCTCCTTCTTCCTCATGAATAAGGATGTGAAAGCAACAAAAATGTCAACACCAGATACAGCTCACCGTCTCTTTTTTTTTTAACATTCTTTCCGAATCACTCCTTTCTATGGTTGTCCTATCTCCTCCTTCTTCCATGAATCTACCATTGAATATTAATCAAAAACCAAACTACATCTGTCATCTTTATTCACTATCACCGCCTCCATCCTGTAAACTCAAAGCGACTAATCTGAAGGCTGAACTACTATTTCTTTCAAAGATTTTCAAAAACCTTTTCTAATTTCAAAAGGAAATTAAAAGAACATTTTTTTGTCCAATAGAGTCATGAGCTTTTAGTTTGAAAATTGAAACATTTTGCTTCTATCATTCCTCAATCCAGATTCACAAAATGGAGATGAGCGAAAAAGAGACATTGATAGAGTTGCCAAAACACAGGGTTGGAGGAAGAAATTTACAGGGGCGACCGTTGGAAGGGAAAGGGATGGTGGTGGTGGTCGTTGGTGTGAAAGGGGAATGAAGAGAGGGAAGAAGAGATTAGAGATGATATCGAAGAATCAAAAATCATATCCGAGGGGAGTGGGGAGAATGGTGCAGGCGGAATAATTTGTCTTCATACCCATTCCATATCCATAGAATGATAGTGACTTATGTCTAACAAACACCTTCTATGTCTATCTTTAAAATTGATTCTCATTTACTTAGATAATATACCCTAACCAAACACCCCCAGCCATAATGCCACAAAACTTATTCTCAGTCTAAACCAATTTTATAAGAAAAATTATTATTACACCCCTATGGTTTGTTGAAACTATCCTTAGGCCTCGTCTATGTTTTTTTTCCGACCTTTTTATCTTCGTTTTTTTTAAACAAAATAGAATCACAATTAAATTGCATAATTAAATATGAGCCCTTATCATGGAGAAAAGCCTCCGTCGTCCGAAAATACTCCAGCAAACCTGAAGTCACATTTTATCATAAAAATATCTCTCTCTTTCTGCCTCTCTCTTTTCCCTCTGCTTTCCTCCTCTTTTCCTCTCTCTTTATTCAGCGTCCCTCCTCCTTCGCCTCCCCCTCTCAGCTCCCCAGGCCAGCCCACCTCCACCTCTCTCTCCCAGCCCCTCTCTTTATTCACATCTGCCCCCTCCCTTCTCTCTCATCCTCCTCCTCCTCCTCCCCGCCCCTCTTTTTATTCACCGTCCACACTCCTCCCACCCCCTCCCTCTTTCCTCCTCTGCCGTCTCCCCGTTTCAGCCGCCCCCTCTTTATTCACAGTCTGTCTCCCCCACCCTCCCTCCTACAGGCCCCCACCAAGCCCCACTAAATCCCGTGCAAACTCCACATTCTCGTCTACCACGAAGCCCCACCCTACCCCCTGCAAATTCCACAACCAATAATGTCTTTTTTTGTCTAATGCTTTTACTTTTTTTTCCGTCAGGTCAACGAAGTTTTTTCTTACTGTAATTTTTATTTCAATAAAAGCAAATTTTGTTTAAATGTTTTTCTTTTGTTGAATTACTGGATATGGGTTAATTTGCTTGTTGAATTTGATAAAAATAATATTGAAAAGGACATGAGCTTTATAAAATTCGTTCCATTTATTTGACATTGTTTATTCAATGGTGAATGTTGCAGCATGTTGTTATGGAAGACGGAATTGTTTTCAAGCTTATCATTGGTGTGACTTGAATAGTGGACTGAGAAAATAGGTAATGTCGGTGATTGGAATGGTGAAAGTGAGAGGAAGGAGGTGATAGGGTGGCAGAAATGGTGAAAAGAGGAGACGAGGAAGGTGGTCGAAGGCGGCTGGAATGATGGAAAGGAGATGAAAGTGGTGGTGGGGCGGCGGTACAGAGCTAGGTGGTGGGGGAAGATTATGATTGTGGATGACTAATAGGGGTATAAGAGTCCTTTTTCACTCCTCGTTTAATTAGAGTTAATTCGACAAATAGTGTTTCAGTTTTAATCCAAAACACGAAGGGTCAAACAGTAAAAGAAAAACGTAGAGGGGTCTAAAAGTAGTTTCGTCAAATCATAGAATGTAAAGGTAATTTTTCTAAAATTTAAGCAAATATAAATCAATAAATAATGTTTCTTTAATAAGTTAGGTTTATAAAACAGAAAATTGAAATTAGAAAGGAAGAAGTATAGACTTTGGTTTTTTTTTTTTGAAATTGAATGATTTTTATTAACTTGATGTATAACTAAAAGTTGTAGATCTTTAAAATTAAGAAGTTTCTAACGTAATTTGAACCACTTAAATAAAATTTTAAAACTCATCTTATGATCGAAACAAGGTTAGATGATTGGATTAGAAACTTGATCGATTGAAACAATGTCTCACTATCACTCTTGGAAGTGTGTCAGTCGCTTAGCACAGTTGAATATGCTTGAAACCTGTAATTTAATGCAATGTGATTTTTAACACAGATGGCAGACCTAGGAACAAATGGTAAAGTTACAAATGGTAAAGTTCTTGATTTGTGACCTTAAGATCACGGGTTTCAGCTGCAGAAACAACTTATTATACAAAAGTGTAAGATAAAGCTTCCGGCCTCTCTTCCGATCATGTACAAACACAAGATCTTAGTATACCGAAAACACTCTTTATACGATTTCTAACAGCGCAAACGACATTTCTTGCATTCAAGTACCGCACTATGTTCACTGTTGTAAGCAAACCATCAAGAATTCATGTCGTTGACCCATCAAAAAGCATTTTAAACACAACCATGAGATTTGCGATATTGATAGGAAAAAATATCCGTCACATTTATCAAGTAGAAATAATTCCCTATTTCTCTTGGTAGAAATCAACCAACTATTCATGAATCTACACGAAACAACATAAAACCTTGATCAATTATCACCGTCTATGCTCAAACCTTAATTCATGGGATTAATCTATTTCTAGCCCTATAAACCACCTATCAATTTCTATTACGTTCTTCTTTATTATGTAGATATGGAAGGGTTTTGAAGATGAAGGGATGAACATGTTTTCCATTGTTGAAGATCGTATGTTTATAATGAGGATGCTGTACTGTTTCTTGTCCGAAAAGATTTTTGAACTGTTACAAGTGACTTTGATAAATAACATATTAAAAAAATATAGTCGAACTGAGATAATAAAGATTTTAGTGACCCAAAATTTTTCTAAAAATGGTTTAATAATCGCTATTATTTTTTAATAAGCAGCGGAAGGCCATCTATCGCGAAACACTCCTCCCTGCATGATATCTACTTCGTCTTGCTTGTGCAATACCCTTTATGACCGGCGGCCTTGACCACCAATCAGAGAATGCTACGTTGTCATCTTAGCTAAAAAAAATTGAAATATCAACGTAACACATTGTGATTGGCAGTTAACAATGAATCGGTAAAGATTGAGTCAATGTATCCCAACTTGAATAACAGATCGACCACAGATCCCATGCATTAAGAGCACTCAAAAGCCAATTTATTCCACATCTTTGACACATTCCACAAGTATCCAATCGTTGTAAATAATTTTGTTTGTTGAGATCAACAGGTACACAAATTTATTTATTTCTTCGATTGAGATGTAATATCCCATATCAAAAAAATAGATAAATAAGACATATGATATGATATGAGTATCAACTTATTACATGAATGTCAACTTGTATGAACTATTTTTAAACACGTGAAGACAAAAGTTTGAAAAGTTTAAATTAGTTCAATCAGACTCAGAGTCAAAAGTTGAAGCAGATCTATAACAACCGAAAATTGAAATTAGTTATAGGCTCTAGCAAACCATAGTGGCCAAAGGTTGAAAATTAATTCTAACAAACTATACTAACAATAAAAGGGTGCACAAGTGCACGCCCTGAATTTATATAAAAAATCATTTTATGCTTTTAGATTACGTAGGAATTATTTTATGTTTGTTTAATTAGTAGCATGTTCTATTGTTCTTGGAATATGATGTAGTTTCGTTTGATTATTTATGGTGGTGTAGCTTAAGTGTTTTTGCATAATAGTTAAAATTTTGTGTTCAAATCAGTTATTGTTAAGATGCGTTTTATTTGTCATAAATTATTGTAGAATCTTTTGTTTAAGTGTTAACGTGTATTATACTATAATAATTTGTGTTCATTTGTGTAGTGGAATTTGATCAAAATTGCTTGGACTTGCTGAATTTTATCCTAATGTGTTTTTACCTTTTAAGTATTGACTTGTTATGTTAATACTTTCATCTGAGGAGGGATGAGAGATTTCAGAGGTTGAAAGATAATGGTGAATTTTGAATGAAGCTAATTGAGACGGGAAAAAACATATCACTTAGTATATTTACATGTAAAGTGATCCTTCTTATGGCGGTTGCGTGTGGAAAAGAGCATTATCGACAATGAAGTATGTTTAAAATAAACTACCGAAAAGTATAGTTGATCTATTTTTAAATGATTTTTTACTTACTTAGATCGGAAAAGATATCTTGTTGAATGTAAAAGATAATGATATTTTGAAATGCATGGTTCCCAAAAGTTAAACCAAGACGAAAACATTTGTAATTTGATTTGTACGCATAATAGTTTTGGTTTCTTAGCTTATTTCCATTGATATAATCTTTTTGGTGCCTATTTAAAAATATGCATGTAAAAGTATCTCTGGCTTTCTTCTACGAATATTAAACCAGACCATGCGATGGCCACCGACTTTTATATTTGAGTTTTTTTTTAAAAAAAACTTATTCCGCTGCCATTGGCTAAGGCCCAAGGCCAATAGGGGATCATGTCAAAGGCTAAAATGAAAACGATGTCTTATCTAGGGTTGTAAACGAGCCGAACGAATCGAGCATTGCATTGTTCAAGTTCTGTTCATTTAACTTAGCATACGAGCCGAGCTTGTTCGTTTATTTAAACGAACATATTTACTTGTTCAAGCTTGGTTCGTTTAACTCAACGAACAACATTAACGAGCCGAACACCTTAAACTGAACGGTGTCACTTACCGAGCTCGAACAGAAAAAGGTGTTCAAGCTCTGTTCATTAATCTTTTATCTGAGCCGAGCTCGAGCTCGAGCTCGAACCAAACGAGCCGAACAACCGAACGGCTTGATTCATTTACAGCCCTAGTCTTATCCCTCCAATTGGAAGAATACAATTCCTTGACGGTCTGCTATGATTTTCTTTGGTTAAAATTGAGGAAATTGCGTTATTACATTTAGATGCGTGAAATTACGCAGAAGACACGGTGTTTATTAGAATTTTAACAACAACACATCCATTCTAAGGGATATAGAATTTAATTTCAGTGAGACCCCGGCTCTATATACATCTATATAGATAGCATAATAATAAGAATAGGTACTATTGAAGGGGTTGTATTACCTATAAATAGAAAGCTTCCGATATAAAAAATAGTCATAACAGTGTATATACACAAATAATTGAAAGACACAAATAATTGAAAGACAAAAACCCAAAAAAAATGCAAGTCAACCTAAAGTGTAGAGAGAATCTAATCTTCTAAGTATTCTTTAAGGTGCCCCTATATCCTATCTACAACTCCTTAACTATTGGGATATAATATTGGTTGAGATATTTTGGTTAAGATAATTAATTTCTATATACATTTGTTAATATCCCACTAGATTTGTGGATAGACTTATAGTTAGGATATACTCTATCTATATCTCTTTATTTTAGGAGTAGTTGGCTAAGGGACCATATATACATACGTGTATGTTGTAAACTGTTTATTCATTGAATCAAATATACAATTCTTCATGGTATCAGAGCGTAAGATTTGATCCAATCAAAATCGTTTTTTTCGTCACTCACGCAAGTGACCGTTTTTTTTCCTTGTCTTGCGTCACTATCCAAGTCGACCATCAATCCAGTTTGTAGCTTTTCTGCTATACGCTGACAGTCATGGCTGAGGCAGCATTAGTCACCACTGATCCTAAATCCGCCTATTATCTACATCCGTCTGATCGTCCTGGTCTTCTCTTTGTTACTCAACCATTAGGTGAAAATAGTGATAATTACTTTGTCTGGCGCAAAGCATTCGTCAATGCTTTGCGTTCTAAAAATAAAGCCGGTTTTGTTGATGGCACTATCCAACGTCCGGATGTTGCTTCCGTTAATTATTCCATATGGCAGCAGTGCAACGCGCTAGTTTTAGCATGGTTGACCAATTCGTTGGCAAAGGAACTTCAAGGCACGGCCGCACATGCGGAATCTGCCCGAGAAGTGTGGGTGGATCTGGAGGAACGTTTCACACAAGGTGTAGATGCTCGTGTGTATGAGCTACGTCGTGCAATTACGTCACTCAGACATGAACGGAGCACAGTGTCCGTTTACTGTGGCCGGCTTAAGGCTCTGTGGGGGGCTTCAGTCCTTCGATGAGATACCCATTTGTAGTTGTGGACTGTGCACATGCGGTTTGTCAAAAGTCGTGGAGAAAGTTCGTGAGAAGGAGATGGTTTTTGATTTCTTGATGGGACTCGATGAGGTTTTTAATACGGTACGTTCCCATATTTTAAGTATTGATCCTTTACCATCTCTTGGACGTGCGTATGCGATTATAGCGCAGGAAGAAAAACAGCGTGTTGTGGCTCAAAATCTTGCGCCTCAGTTTGAAGCAGCGGCTATGGCCGCCTGGCAGCCTGCACAAGATGGCCGAAACTTTAAGCCTAAAGGTAAGGGGGAGCGGCCTCGATGCAATCATTGCGGTAATGTTGGCCACTTACGTGAGACTTGTTATGATCTTATTGGCTATCCTGCTGAATGGAATGTGAATAGAAATCGTCGAAGTAAGTTGTCTACAGCTCAATCCAAATCCAATGTTGTAGACGTCATGCAGGGCGTGGTGGTGCCTACTGCGCACCCCTCTCAGCCGCCCTTGTTTGCTGGTCTCACCCTTGCGCAGCAACATCAGTTAGCGCAGTTCATTGAGAATTTGAATGGAGATAATTTTGGGTCGACTTTGCAACCTGCGAGCAAGAAGGATTCGGGTATTGTTTCTTTCACTTCTGCTTCGTCATCTCGTTGGCTCTTGGATAGTGGAGCCAATGCTCATATTGTCAATGATTTGTCTCTCTTTACTTCGGTTATTACTGACAAAATAGCAGCCACATTACAAATTCCGGATGGTACGCATGTTGCAGTTCGTGCTGTTGGCACTGTCAAATTGTCTGATTCTTTTGTTCTACGCGACGTGTTGGATGTTCCGGAGTTTGCCTTTAATTTGATTTCAGTCAGTCGATTAGTGAAAGATTTACATTGTACACTGACTTCTGGTCTGGATTCTTGTGCTGTGCAGGAGATACCCTCGAGGAAGCTGATTGGAGTGGGTAGACAGCATGATGGACTCTACAGCTTAGTAGAAAATTCGGCTGGTGTTGTACATGCCGTGATAAAATCTGATGAGTCTCTTTGGCATCGTCGCATGGATCATCTTCCCCTGTCCAAGTTTCGTTTTCTTCCGTCTATTGTTGTTTCCAATAAAGATGTGTTCTGTGATGCTTGTAGTCGGGCTAAACAAACTCGTTTGCCATTTCCTGTTAGTACTAGTGTTACTGATCAAGTATTTGATCTTATTCATTGTGACATTTGGAGGCCTTATAAAGCACCTAATTTGACTGGTGCACGTTATTTTCTAACCATTGTTGATGATTATAGTCGCAGTACTTGGGTATATTTGATGAAAGCTAAATCTGAAACTAGTCACTTCTTGTTGCATTTTCTGCGTTGGGTCTGTACTCAGTTTGGGCGGTCTGTTAAACGTGTTTGTAGTGACAATGAGTTAGAATTCACTAGTACTACACTTCTGGGCTATTATGTTGAACATGGGATTGATGCCCAAAGTTCTTGTGTTCATACTCCACAACAAAACGGTGTCGTTGAACGTAAACATAGACATCTTTTAGAGATTGCTCGTGCTCTTCGTTTTCATGCTAGTCTGCCTGTTGCTTTTTGGGGGGGAATGTATTCTTACTGCTGTGTATCTTGTTAATCGCATGCCTGCTGCTATTCTCAAGAATAAAACTCCTTATGAAGTCTTGATGGGTCGTTTACCTTCTTATACACACCTTCGTGTTTTTGGTTGTTTGTGTTATGGTTACACATATCATGGCATGCATGATAAGTTTGCTCCGCGTTCTGTGCCAGGTGTTTTTCTTGGTTATCCACATTCACAAAAGGGATACAAGATTTTTGATCTATCTAGTCGCAAGCTTTATGTTAGTCATGATGTTACTTCCTATGAGCATATTTTTCCATTTTCTCTGCCTTCTCAGTCTATTGATTCACCCGCCCCAGCATCATTTTTGCATGATCCATCCTGCTGCATTGAACCTCAGCCAGCCGCCCCTTCGGTTGATTCGTCCGTAGCTGGGACGGCTGATACCTTCCCTTTGGTTGCAGTTCCGCCAGCGGCTACTTTCCCTTCGGCTGCTGTTCCGCCAGCGGCTCCTTCCCCGCCGCTGTCCCCTGACGATCCCCCTCTTTTGTATGCTTCGTTACCATCTTCGCGCAGCATGCGGTCTCGTCAGTTATCACGTCGTCTTACAGATTTTGATGTTGCGTTGCCTCCCTCTCTTGTGCCATCTGCTGTGTCGCCCTCTCCTACAGCAAACTCCATGGTATTTTCTTTATCCAGTTTCATTTCATATGCTCGCTTATCTTCTTCTTATTATGGTTTCGTGGCGGCCATCACTGCTGGCGATGAGCCAGTTTCTTTTAAGCAGGCAGTCAAACATGCTCATTGGCGCGAAGCCATGCAACGTAAAATTGCAGCTCTTGAGTCCAATCACACTTGGGACGTTGTTCCTTTGTCCCTCGGCAAACGTACTATTGATTCAAAATGGATCTACAAAATAAAGTATAATCATGATGGAACCATTGAACGTTATAAGGCTCGCCTAGTGGCACGTGGGTATACCCAGGTTGAGGGTGTGGATTTTCATGAAACCTTTGCACCAGTAGCTAAACTTGTCACAGTTCGGTGTTTGTTGGTAGTCGCGATGGTGCGTCATTGGCATGTTCATCAGTTGGATGTGAATAATGCTTTTTTGCATGGTGATCTCACTGAGGATGTTTACATGCGTATTCCTCCCGGTTTCTCTCGTCAGGGGGAGAATCTTGTTTTTAAGTTGCATAAATCCTTATATGGCTTGCGTCAAGCGTCTCGTAATTGGTATTCTAAGTTCACTACCTCTCTCGTTGCCCTGGGCTATGTTCAGTCTAACGCTGATCCATCGTTGTTTCTTTTATCTGACTCCTATTCGATTGTCGTTGTTTTGATTTATGTTGATGATGTCATTGTTGCTGGAAATGATCTTAATCGCATCTCAGCTTTAAAAGCTTATCTTGATCACAAGTTTAAGATCAAGAATCTTGGTCCTCTTAAGTATTTTCTTGGCATTGAAGTAGCTCGTTCGCCTGCTGGCATGGTTTTAAATCAGCGTAAGTATGTTATTGATATTATCATGGAGTGTGGTCTGCTTGGTAGTCGCCTACTAGTACACCTATGGATCAAAAGGGTGCGTTTTTGGAGTCGGATCCTCTCTTAGATGATCCTGTCTTTTATCGTTGTATTGTTGGTCGTTTACTTTATCTTACTGTTACACGACCGGATATTTGTTTTGCTGTTAATACTCTCAGTCAGTATATGCATGCTCCACGTAAGTGTCATTTGGATGTTGTGTTCTATTTGTTACGCTATCTTAAGCGTGCCCCAGGTCAAAGTCTCTTCTTTCCTGCTGCGTCCTCTTTATGTCTTCGAGCCTATTGTGATGCTGACTGGGCAGGGTGATCTCTTACGCGATGTTCGACCACTGGCTACATGGTTTATCTCGGTTCAGCGTTAATTTATTGGCGTTCTAAGAAACAGCCAGTTGTTTCTCGTTCTTCGGCTGAAGTAGAGTATCGTGCCATGGTCTATGCTGCTAGTGAGATTGTCTGGCTGCATCAACTTTTGTGTGATCTCGGTGTTTCCCTTACTGAGCCCGTTGATCTTCATTGTGATAATCAAACAGCTTTACATATTGTAGCCAATCCTGTTTTTCATGAGCGCACAAAGCACATTGAGATCGATTGTTATTTTGTTCGTCAACATTATCTCAATGGGCTTATTCGCCCTTGCAAGGTTCCAAGCGTCCTACAGTTGGCTGACGGCTTCACCAAGGCTCTTGGTCCTGACAAATTTCGCCATTTTTTAAGCAAGTTGGGCACTCTCGATATTCATATGCCAACTTGAGGGGGAGTATTGGGATATAATATTGGTTGATATATTTTGGTTAAGATAATTAGTTTGTATATAAATTTGTTAATATCCCACTAGATTTGTAGATAGACTTGTAGTTAGGATATACTCTATCTCTATCTCTTTATTTTAGGAGTAGTTGGTTAAGGGACCATCTATGCATACGTGTATGTTGTAAACTGTTTATTCATTGAATCAAATATACAATTCTTTATTAACCTTAATCATCTGCCTCCATGAACTCTTATCTTGGACCATGTACTCAAAGCGGTGCAACTCTAGTAAGTCATGCCTAATCTGCTCATTCAAGTCAGTTTGGGTCTGCCTTTACTCCTCTTCCTCCTGAGGCTTTCAACTGTTCTGTCTGTGTCCTCTTGGCATGTCCAAGCCATCTGAGTGTCCCCTCATCTATCTTTTCTTCTATACTAGACACCCCTAATATTTACTTGCATACTTCATTTCTTATCATGTCTAGACTTTTAGCATGATACATTAAATGACAATTTATTTTTAAATTTACTTTTAATGAAGAGGCGGATATTAGATGTGTTTGAGATCTCCTAACCCCACTTTCCTCACCCACTTTGTGACTACGCGACACGTGGCAGCAAAGAGGGGTGGTGAGGCTAGATGCGGTTGACCCTCATCTAGCCTCACCACCCCCCTTGCTGCCACGTGTCGAGCGGTCACGCGTCACCGCATCCTATTTGCGGTGAGGGGATCTTATCCCTATTAAATGAGGTTGGATTCAGTGCTTTAACGGCTAATTCGGACGAAAATACGTGATACAGTAAATATTAATGACAACACAAACTCAACAAATATGAAAAATTACTTTATATGTGAGATAAAGAAATTGTTAGCAAATACGTGTAGTATAGTACAATGACATCATCACCATGTTTCATAAGTAAATAAGAACGACAGTGTTTCAGCAAAAAAAAGGTCACGTTAATTATGGTGAAATAGCATTCAAAAGTTTGGTTAGTGCGAGGGTTCATTATTTCGTCATAGACTTTTATATCAGTGTCACAGTATTTCGTTGAAAACTATAATGTTTGTTATTGCACATCTAAACTAACTAAATGTTCACGTTAATTATGATGAAAGAGCATCCAAATTTGGGTGAATGTGAAGACTCAATGTGTCTATGAAAATAGGTGAAGTAATATGGTAAACGATCAAATCATCATATTTCAGAGGATAGTATTGTGACTTGTTACAGTTCTAAACTAAATAAATAGTCACATTATTTACGATAAAAGAGCATCCGAAATTCAGTGACAGTGAGGAAATTAGTTGCTTGGTTATATACTTATTTATGTCGCTACCATCAAAATTTGATGAGAGCTATAATTATTGTTATTTCCTCTAGATTATTATATTATTGAAGTAGCAATTATTACCACAACATTAAAACAAACATTGGATATCTGAAGTTCTAAGAGATGGAAATCTATTCAAAACTAAGTTACAATGCGAGGAAGGTTTTCCTATAAAATAGACGAGATTTAATATTTTCGCCTTCAAATATAATTATCTATGTCATTTTGACAGACAATACATAGTACATGAGATTATATCTATATCAAATATAATATATTATACAACAATAACTATATCTCAACGACATCAAAAACTATCGTTAGAGTTTGGATAATATATTATAGTACATGAAGATATATGTGCACAAAATAAAAATAGATTACTACAAACAGATTTATTAAATATCAATCCATTTTTAGAAGAAATAAAATGGAAACTTCACTTACGTATGCTATTTATTTTTATATATTACACAATAAGCTCTCTCATTGAATATTCAACTTCTAATTTGGTTATGCGCGTTGTATGATGGAGAGAAAAAATAAAAGCTAAAACAACATTCGTAGAAAAAATTTCACGGTTCAGATCTGAGTAGGTTGATGGTGAGGCAAAATATGGCGCCTCCCATCACGCGTCGCCACGTGTATAAAAGCTTTTGTTAAAGAAGGGTTGCTGCGCCTGCACCTTTTTAAAAAAACTGCTTTTATATACGTGTCGACGCGTGATTAGATGTTTCATATTTTGTTTCACCATTAACCTCTTCAGATATGACCAGCAAATTTCGCCCTTAACATCTAAAAAACCAAACTTTTTTTTTTAAATAAGAAAACTTTCTTTTATGGAGTTTAAAAAAGGAAAAGAGAAAAGGAAATAAGAAGGCAAAGTTGAGGGGAAAGTGAGAAAAATAACTTACCTAGTCTGCCTTTGGGCTTCCCATAATGCCCTTACCACTAGATACATTAACATTTCGACCTTTTCCATATTATTTTTTGAATAATGCACGCCCAGACCTAAACCACAAGAAACTAGGTTCGATTCCCTTCATTCTCAGAGTTGTGGATTGAGGTATTCATCAATTAGCAATATCTTCGATCAGCACATTGCCTCAATTTCAAGGTTAGTATCAGGGATTTCTCAAATTTTTGAAAATTAGGTGATGAATTTTGAAACCCTAATTTCAATAGATTTTGTGGCTTTTCGTTTCATGGGGTGGAGTTCGATATTTACAATCTATTAATGTTTATGCTTAATTTAGCTCTCCATTTTTCCTTTTTTGCGTATTTTTAATCTGTTGAAGTCTAATGTCTAGCTTTTTGTTTTAGTTCATAGATTTTGAATCTCAATAATTGCACATGTAAGGATCTAATTACGCTGGTAAAACTAAAAGACAATGAAAAAGCTTTTATTTTTACTCTGATTTTAGGGCTTTGTGTTGTATATTAATTTATTCAACAGGTGCTAAAAAATTTTCTTTGCTTAAAAAATTATTTAATCCCTGTTGTAATACTCCAGAAAATGATGTATCCGTGACTACAAGGTGTTCAATTTTTATGAATTTATTACTTCTTGGGATCCTTTTTGGAGGATTTAAGATCTTTGTGTACATATTTTGTTTAAATACAGATTTACCTTCATTTGGATCCAATTGATGATGGAACTGTCTTTTGGAATAAAGATTTTTGATTTCTAAGCATCCTATCATAAGGCTGTATGATTATTTTCGTCTGATATGCTCGCATCGTTCTTATTTCAGGAGTAACGTATCTTCCTGTCCAGATTCTTTTGCACGAAGGTCAGGAGTACTCAGCCGGCAGTTGTCTTACTGAGGTATGAAATCCAGAGCTTATAAGCGGCGGCAAAATGAATTAAATGGTAAAGCTTGCTCAAGTAAGTATCACAAAGTTTCTTATGATATTAATGGACATGAAGATACTGAAAAGGTTTCGTTGAGGTTAGTGCAGGAGGCTTCTCCTTATAGTTCATCTATTGTGAAAACACTCACTGGAAGAACAACAAATTTGAGGGTTATGGAGGATGCAGGTAAAAAGAAAAGAAGGTATCCTTCTACCTTGAGGGAAAATGTAGAGAGACTAGCTTGTTCCGGAAAAATTCTGAGTGAAGATTATACTCATAATTTCTCTTGCAAAATGTTAAGTGGATATAATGGTTTGAAGAGGTCAAGAAAAAGCATTATTACCACCAATACCCTTGCTGAAAGCTCAGAAGATAATGGTTCTGATGATGTATGCTCTGTTGGTAGCTGTAGTCTCAATGATTGGGGACAGAAAGGCTTCTCAGGATTTTCTATGGAACGTCCTTGCCCAGAGAGAGATTCACTTTTCAGTGATGCTGAGTCTTGCTGCTGGTCGTCTGATAAGGAGGATGATTTCTACGATGTGATGAAGGACAAAAAGGAAGTAAGTGTTCATGATTTAGAGTTGCATGCTTATCGCTGCACTCTAGAGGCATTTTATGTTTCTGGTCCTTTAAGTTGGGAACAAGAAGAATTGTTGACAAATCTTCGTATAACACTCCATATTTCAAATGATGAACATTTACGGGAGTTGAGAAACCTATTAACTTCGGGGACTAGTAGATAGCTCCTGGGTTTTTGGATCTTTTGTGATTGAATACCATTCTCTAACTCTCTATTGTTCAACTGTAGAAGAGGAAAATAAGAGAGAGGAGGGCTGGAGAAAAGCTCAATTTTGTACATTTTATTTATAAAATTTCATCTGTGTAGGTACTAGGTTATTGTCTTTTATGACTTTGTACTCATCTGTAATATCATTTCAAGTTAATAATTCTTCTCCACTGATTTTTTTGCACAGTGCTTTTGTTTCTAGCAGCCTCTTTTATGTATTTCGAGGAGATGTTGTTCAGGAAGTTTACTGAATATAGACTTTGTCTTAAGTTTTGTATCGTGGTGGCATTTTGTACCCTAATTCGTTACAGAAGTTGGTCCTCCATGACTAAAGACCTCTGTGTATATCTTCGTCAAAATCTAAACCTGATGCACTATCAACTGTCCAGAAATATGTCATTTGAATATTTCCATTTCTATAACGATTGGAAAATGGAGCTGTTCTACGGCTGATCTCTAGTTTAAGTGATTCATGTGTAATTGGTGCTTTGTAATACTATCACTTGATAGCTTAGAGTTTATTAATTGAATTCATTACAGTTTTCTGTTTCTTTGAGGTCTAAGTCTGATGCATGAAACATATGTACAACATTGTTTAACTTGTATGCTTCAGTATTAGATCATGAAACTGGAGGGCACTTTCAATGCTTAAATGGTGTATTGTCCCTAAAATTTTGGATGTATATATTGACCAATGCTCTTATCCAGGGTGACATTCGAAGGCTTTGCCAAATTGCTTCGAAAGTATTGAAACAGATGATTGCATCACAGCCTTTCTCTTCGCTTTGAGCAAAGGGAGGTTGCAGAGATCAGTTTCTCCCTGATGTAACATAAAACGTATTCTTATATTGACTTCTTTTGTGTATTACGTTTAGTTGATCTACTAACTTCTCAGGGCTGCTTCCCCAGCGCTGCAGTGATCCTTCATTTTGCAGGCTATGCATGGTCTAGGTGAGATGAATCACTCGCTTTAGAATATCATCAGCTTTGACTGGTTTCCTTGTGCACTTATAAGCCTTAAATTTAACTGCTTCTACAAGCCTTGTACAATCAACTGGTTTGCCTGTGTATGTAGCTAAGCATTTTGTTTTTATGTCCATGTTCATGAGAATTGTAACTATGACGATATTGGACTATGACCTATAGATGCTGGCCACCTTATTTCGTCACCGAAGATCCAATCAGCATTTTTAATGATTGTTTTGTGATCTGTGATTGTTTCATTTGGTGTAAGTTTTAACCGTATATTTGGAAAGACCAAGGGAGTTAGATATTAAATTTTAAGCATCCATATCTAAAATCTTATTCTGCAAAAAGATGGAATGTATCATTTTTAGCAATTAAATCAAAATTGACCTTCTTAGGATGGTTGCATGAAGAAACCATTTATAGGAATTCCAATGTTTGGTTTTTGACGAAATTTAAGTTCATTGAGTTGGTAAACTAGCCGCTGCGCAGATTTAATGTAGGATGCTCAATAAACATCCATAGCTGACTTGGTTGATTAGAAATAAACCCAAGTTGCCTCTAATGTATTGTTGAGTGCTTTACTTTTGTATCATTAAGATTTTATTTGAAAATGGACAAAAATATGTTTAACGCGCTCCTGTACATTATTCGAAGAATGTCTTGTCTTTTGAGATTTTGGTGGTTCCAAGTACTTCCAACACAATGATTCAATATCAGAGTGAGAAGGTGAGATGCTTATTGCTGAAGTTCTTTTGATATATTTCTGAGATGTGCCAGTGTTTCCTTGTGAAGTGGGCGATTTGCTTCATTAGGGAAAAGGTGATTCTTACTGCATATTCCTTCCGTACTAAATGTTCCCTTGGATGTGCACGTTTTTATGCTGTTGAAAGCTTCTCTGGACGGTGTATAAATGTTTTTGTGGATATGTCATCATTCTCCTCGAGAGTGTCTATCGTAAGCAATTAGTTCAATAGTCATGTGTATGAACAGGTCCTTTGATCCTTTACGTTTGATTTTCCGTTTCAACAATATCGTTTATGGTTTGGAACGAGACAGACTCATGTTATTTAAGTGGATATTAGTAGCATTTCCCATATGCTGATGTTACTGTGCTGGGTATAAGACATGATATATGGATCTTTTTCCATTTTCAGTTGGTATTGCTTCCACTTTGGGACATTTTTCTTTGCCAAACTTGGGTTCCACTGCATGTTGATTACGCCAGAATGGACTTTGTTTCCCAACCCAACACCGTGCCGTCTTTGTTTCTTTGAAGAACATCTGATCAATTGGTAGCCATTTGAAACTGCTTTCTGAATAGTATAAAGTGCCATAAGATAGGTAGTACATGAAATGATGTGTATGACGTTAAGGGTTTTTCAATCTGTGGTGGAACTGCTTTTCATTAGTACTGATTTCTCCCTTTGTTTTGCATTCAAAATATGTGATACATTTATATAGCATGTGTTAAAGACAACCAGACACGATACAACTGCTATTTTCAGATGGAAAGTTCGTTAGAGGCTTACAAATGTGCCTCTCTAAACCAAGAGCAATAACACACTCAAAAAAAGAAAAGGAAATGAAAAAGGAGGAGGAGAAGAGCCATGCATGTATCACGCTAATAGCTCAATCAACTGAGTATGTTTTATTTACTGAAAATAAGAAGCTTAATTTGATGCATTGATAGGCTTAACTCGATGCGCAGAGAGGGTTGGATCTTGCACTTTCACTCATCAGAACATGGACATTAGAGTCGAGCTAAAACGCGGATGTTCGAGCCAATACTGATGGCACACAGTACATATGCTGCCAGGTCCAGCTCCACAAGAAAGTGAGCCATGTGATTGACGCCGAGCTAAAGGATCCTTTCCTTGCCCGTATAGCATGATTCCAACCACCCATCCACTTAATCTCTCTTTCATGGCCACATACCTTTCCGGCTAAGAAATGGGAAGGGAAAGATTAGGGGTGACTAGTATATTAGATAAGATAGGAGAGAGGAGACTGAGATGTATTAGGCATGACTTACTAGATGTGCACATCTCTGATGATATGGCCTAAGATAGGAGTTCATGGAGGCAGATGATTAAGGTTAAGGAGGCTTAGTCAGGATATATCGGTACCTTAGAGGCTTAGATACTCTCTACACTTTAGGTTGATTTTGCACTTTTTTGTTTTTGTCTTTTATTATTTGTACATATACACGGTTATGACTATTTTAATTTCAGAAGCTTTTTATTTGTGTTCACTAAATTCCTTCACTAGTACAGTAGCACATCATATTCGTATTATAGAGTCATCTATGCAGGTACATATCCTTTGGGATGGAGGTATTGTTTGACTGTATCTCACCCTCTCCAGATCTTAGCGATAGTTTTTGCTGTCGTTAGGATATACTGGGCATGGTTGGTGGTGTTGTAAGCGTTGTTCGTAGCTAGAATTGCTTTCCAAGGTAGATTTCCTGGAGCTTTCGAACCTTGTGATCAGAAAACTTCATTTGTTTCTTTATTGCAGTATGTAGTACCAGTCGTTTCACCTCTTGTTTTAGAATTTGTATACAGACGCTAGATACCAAGCTTGTACCCTCCCTGGACTAACGCTTCTGCAGTATTTGTTGGATATAGCCCCTGTGTGAATAAATACAAAAGGATTTACACAAGTGCTTTCACGTTTGTTTCTATGGATAAATATCGAATGTTTCGCGTCTTGTCCTTCCATATAGTATCCCATTAATGAGGCATCCGAGGTACTAGATCATCTATTTATGCTACCTTTAGCGTGTCTAGAGAGTTGAACCTCTCTAGTTTCTTGGAGCAAGCCTGAGCTCCATCGCTCCAGTCCCAAATAGTATTGTGAAATATGCAAATCAGGAGTTCAGTGGCTTCCTACGTTGGATGAGGACGTACGCAGTGACCCACACAAGGTGTTCCTCGCAAACTAGGTCTTTGGACTAACAGCAGTAGAATGCCCACACTGTGCGTGTCTTTGGAATCTAACTCTTGACCTTTTAAATCAAATTTCAATCTGATTCCAATCCGAGTACCAACTGAGTTATGCTCTGGAGACCACCTCTCTATTTTCTTGCATTCAAGATCTCATTCACCATCTTATGTATCTCATGCTCTCCACTGACTTTCAACTTCTCATTCAGTTCTTATGCTTTTTCTTTTTTTTTCTTCTTTTTCCTGAACTTGTCACCAATTTCTTGCGCCAGCACCTCTTTGATAACTTGACTCAAGTCTTCCGTCTCAATATCTCCTCTCTGGTTTCTCTGGACCTCTTTGCCCACCCCTAAGCCCCTCCACCAGCCTAGCATTCAACGGCTGGTCAAAACAACAATGTATTTTACTTTCTATTCTTTGACATGTTATCTGGTTTTAATGCAGATAGAATAATTGTAAAATATCACACAATTATTTTAGTGATTTGAATAGGAATATATATTTTTAAGACATCCTAAAAACTAGAAAAAGATAACAATAAAGACCAGTTTAGAGCAAAGAGGTTAATAATAATTACGGTAAGTTTAGAAGATCATATAATGTTTAAAAGGTTAAAATACAATGTAAACATGCTTTTAAAAATGCTTAGAAAAGAGAATCAACATAAAAAGAAGGAAATAATATCTATAACCAATTCGTAGCTCTCTAAGATTTGTACCATGCGGCCCCAGAGGCATAGTCCAGTGGTAAGTGGCAAAGGTGATTGGGGCTAGAACCCCGACGTCCCGAGTTCGAGTCCGTGTGGAGACAATCCTTGTTGAAATATTACAAGGGTTGTCTCTGGGCTGGCTGAGTCTCGTGTGTCCTCTCCCTTTGCAGGGCTGCCGGTGGAGCACATCCCTCGATTTACATCCCACCTGGCTAAGGGGCCTCTGGTACAGGTGGGGGGAGAACCCACTCCCTCATCAAAGATTTGTACCATGCATGCAAATAAAATAAACATTTGTGGACATATAAATGGTTCGGAAGTCCGCATTAAATAATAAGATGTACGAATAAGATTCACTTTGACAAGAGTGACAATATAAAAAGTCTACTCTTATAAAAGTTTATGATCGGAACCCTAACCGGATTCTTATCAGCCTGTCTCAAGGCGTGATAGCGATGAAAGTCATATGTACAAGGTCTGCTATGACAGAATATGGGCTTGCTCAGGCAGCCACACAAAGAGTTTACTATACCATGTACTTGACTGGAAATAGAGTTGATAATCTTGCTTGGGACAAGAATCGAACTCTCTGCACTCTCTCGAGCCTCTGCCACCAAAACCATTGGGGTCATATCTTGGGAACAATCTACTCTTATAATTTTATTATTTATTAGTTAGTGAGTAACGATGATCATATGTCTATTTGCATGAGGATGAGATCACATGAGGCCATTTGTGAGGCCTCCTATCAGCAGCCGACACGTGTTAAAATTTTCAAAGGATTAAATTCTTTTTAGTAAATCACTTTTTTTTAAACACGTGAAGACTGTTGATAGGAGAGGTCAAAAATGGTCTCACTTAACACCATTTTTTGGAAAAAGAAAACATACCATCTATTTATTGTGCGTATCAAAATGTTTAAAAAATCTAAATAGACGAAAGCAATCATTGGATGCAAAGCAGATTCTTTTGTTTTAAACTATTGCAGAAGATGACGTCATCACTTGTCATGACGAAGCGTCTTCAACATTTCTACGACTCCGTCCAAGTCGTCTTTTTCACGAGCCTTCAGTTTTTGTCCTATTTCTCGGACTTTCCTCCGGGCATCTTCCCCGGCCGTCCCGTTGACCACGTCTTTTACTACGCCGGCGATCTCCTCCCTGTTCAGTTTCCCATCACCGTCGGTCTTCACCTCGGCGCCTACTCCGAGATCCATCACTAACCTAGCATTGAACGGCTGATCAAGATGCATGGGGACGGCGATTATCGGAACTCCGATTTCTATAGCTTCCAGCACCGAATTCCATCCGCAGTGACTCACAAATCCACCAATATTAGGATGACTTAAAATCCTCGCTTGTGGGGCCCATCCATTAATGATTCTTCCCTTATCTCCGACCCGGTCTAAAAAACCTTCCGGCAAAACCTTCTCGATGGAATCCTCACCTCCTTTAGGAAATCTTAAAACCCAGATGAAATTCACTTCGCTGAACTCCAATCCGAATGCTATTTCCTCCAATTCTTCCTTATTCAAGAAATATTCACTTCCAAATGAGACGAAAACGCTCGAGCTTTGTGTTTTAGTCCCTAACCAGCTAATGAGCTCGTGTTCTTCATCTTCTTTGTCAATAGATCCATCTAAGAGTGGAAAAAAGGGGGTAATTTTCCACACCATAAGATCTGAAAGGTAATCGATATATTTAGCTTCAAATTCTCTAGAACTTTTCAGTAGCACTATATTATCACATGGTCTCTTGGTTATTTCCAAATCTCCCTCTTCGGCTTCTTCATCGTGATCCTTTTTCGCCGCCTTATAAGTTGCTTGAGCTCTCGCTTGCTCAAAATCAGTGAGGTATATTTCCGGAAAAGGAAATGGGACGCCTGAATTAATACTCATATGGCAAAAGGAAGCCAAAACGGCCGCACTAGAAGTCAAGAATTTGACAGCCGGGATGTTATGCCGGCAGCTTAAGGCGGCAGTCCAAGACTGATGCATATCATAGATGAGCAAATCAGGCTTAAGATTATCAAAAATTTCAGAGAGTTTCGGTTTTGCTTTGTGAAGGGCTTTTCTCAAAGTGGGCTGGAGGTGAGGGGCGAGACCGTTGGTGGTGTGTAAGTGAGGAGGGAAATCTGGGGTGGATTCTAGATGGAATTCTACAAGATTGATTGATTGAGCATACTTTTGGGTGATTTTGTTTTTGATGGAGTCAAGATTGATTGGGGTGGAACAAAGGTATGTGCAAAAGCCTCTGTCAGCTAGCTTCTTGGCTAGTAGGAGGAAAGGAGATATGTGACCAAAAGCTAACCATGGAAACAACAAAACCTTGATGGGAGCTTCTGAGTGTGTATCCATGGCTGCCGCCGGTGGAGGTGTGGCAACGTTGGGTGCTGCTTGCATAATTTGGCTGCAAACCTCCTTCACGTCAATGAAGTTTTGGACGGCTTTTTCTCTCGTTCTAGATGTGTGTTTATACCCGGACAGGAGATCGTATCTTCTCACCCCCACACTCCCTGACCGCATTGTTCACCGCACAACACGTCGTAACAGGAAATGGCGGCGAGGCTAGATGAAAGTCATCTAGATCACCACCCCTCCCTGCTGCCACGTATCGTACAGTGAGAAAGGGTGGGGTGAGAGATCCAAACCCCCGGGAGGGGACTTAATATTTTGCATAGTCTTTTTTACAGCTAAGTTAGGCAAGGTAATACTAATTACTTGGTGATGATGATTTTTTTAATTAAGGTATTACGCTGAGCTATTAGTTTAGATTTGTTTAACAGCTTTTTTTTAATTATAAAATTATGACATTAACAAGGAAGAATGATCAATGTATAGTTAAAGAGTTAATCACAATTTTCAACCAACTTTTGGTGGTTGTTTCAGAAAATATCCACAACTAATTTTGTTAAAAATTTTACACAAAATTTCTAGAAAATGCTCACAAAATATCCGGTTACCAGAAAATGATGTGGTTGCAAGTTTTCATTATTTATGCTCTAAAAGAGTTAAGCTTATTTAAAACTCACCTATCCAAACCAACAACTAATAAATTTTCATTTTTTCTATGTTTTCCATCCATTTCTCCTTAACAGATCTCTTCCTGTGAATTTGAAAAAAATTGGCAGGAAGAATGGAGCGGTTTACATCACAGTCTGAATGCACTACATTTCTTAAAAGGGTGTTCTCGGTGTATTAACCTTTTGCGTTTGCGTAAAGTTCGAGAAGGAACCAGATCGCTTCGCGATCTGATATATGTAGCTTTATTCTACATTTTGTACAATATGCTGTTTTTGCGGTTCAAACATGTGACTGCATTAACCATACATTTTTTCTCCTAAAAGAATTTTTTATGGCAAGCAAAACTTAACCAACATAACAACTATTTTTTTTAGAAATAAAAAAAAATTAGCAAATAGAACATGCAACAACTATAACCGTAGCGGAAATTGTTGAAGATTGGAAAAAGTAAGACAAAAGAAACAAAACAAAATGAAATAGAAGACGATCTGAGAAAGCTAAACTTCTTCATTGTAAATATATGATAAATGGATTTCGTTTTTTCTTTTTGTAGAGTACATTGATCTAAAGAATCAAAGCTTCAAACCATCGAGTAAAAGGTGAAATTTCTGGCCCCAAATGCCTCTACCGTTTCAGTTCCAAAGAGCATTGTGGAGAATGCAAATCAGAAACACAGCAGCTTCTTAGGTTGTGTGAAAACTTTCGCTAGACCGAAGTGGAATATCCACATTATACGTGTCTGTAGATTCAAACCCTTAACTTCTTGGAATAAATTTCAATACGAGTACCAACTGGACTGTGTCCTTGGGATAACAAAGCTTCCAACCTTTGTCTCTATCAAATGTTTGAAATGCCATAAATATTTATTTAATTTGTTCCATACTATCTCACGTCGCATAATTTGAATTGAATTCTAAGACAAAACTAAACAAAACTCATAACAGATTCAAACCTTCAACCACAATATTTACAATCATTCATTAAGTTTTTTTGACGTTGATGTCATATGTTTGAGCCGCGTAAACAGCCTCTTACATAAAAGTATATGCAGAGTAAAGTTGTGTGCATTAGCTTTCAAAGTGATCCGATCCCTCTTCAGACTCTACGCAAATGTATGAGTCTAATGTATTGAGAACACTAATTCTTTTGTAAAATAACCATATATTAAATAGTTGTTTTTCATCCACCAATACCCATAGCTAAAAAGAAATAGACGTATTTGGCATATTCTTCATGGTGATACCAATCAATCGTGGTTGCAAAGCATCTTCACCATTTTGGCAACTCCGTCCAAATCCTGCTTCCCTTCAGCTTTCATTTTCTGTCCGATTTCTCGGGCTTTCCTGCGGGCTTCTTCCCCGGCCGTCCCGTTGACCACATCTTTTATAACGCCGGCGATCGCCTCCCTTCTCAGCTTCCCATCACTGTCCCTCTTCGCCTCGGCGCCGACTCCTGTTTCCACCACCAACCTAGCATTGAAAGGTTGATCAATATGCATCGGGACCGCGATTATCGGAATCCCGATTTCTATAGCTTCCAGCACTGAATTCCATCCGCAGTGACTCAAAAATCCACCGACATTAGGATGATTTAAAATCCTCGCCTGTGGAGCCCATCCCTCGACGACTCTCCCTCTATCTCCGATCCGGTCTAAAAAACCTTCCGGCAAAGCCTTCTCGATGGAATCCTCACCTCCTTTCGGAAATCTTAGAACCCAGATGAAATTCACTTTGCTGAGCTCCAAACCAAATGCTATTTCTTCCATCTCTTCCTTCTCCAAGAAATATTCACTCCCAAATGAAACAAAAACGCTGGAGCCTTTTGTTTTGGTCCCAAGCCAGCTTATAAGTTCGTGATCTTCTTCCTCCTTGTCAAAAGATACATTCAGGAGGGCACAAAAGGGACTAATTTTCCAGCCCAGTAGATCGGAAACGTAATCAATATATTTCCCTTCAAGTTCTCTAGTGCTTCTCAATAGCAAGATGTTATCGCATAATCTCTTAGTTGTTTCCAAATGCCCCCTTTCGGCTTCTTCCTCTAAATCCTTCTTCGCGGCCTCATAAGCAGCCATAGCTCTGGCTTTCTCAAAATCCGTGAGGTAAATTTCCGGAAATGGAAATGGAATTCCTGGATTTGCACGCACATGGAAATAGCAAGCCAACATGACTATACTAGAAGTCAAGAACTTAATCGCCGGAATGTTATGCCGGCAGCTAAGTTCGGCAGTCCAAGAGTAATGCATATCATAAATAAACAATTGAGGCTTAAGATTCTCAATAATTTCCGAGAGCTTTGGTTTAGCTTTTTGAAGGGCTTTCTTCAAAGTGGGCTGGAGGTGAGGTGGGAGTCCATTTGTGGTGTGCAAGTGAGGAGGGAGATCTGGGGTGCTATCTAGATGTAATTCTACAAGATTAATTGATTGAGTATAATTTTGAGTGATATTGTGTTTGATGGATTGGAGGTTGATTGGAGTGGAGCCGATGTAGGTGTGAAAGCCTCTATCGGCAAGTGTCTTGGCAAGTTGGAGGAAAGGAGAGATGTGACCATAAGCTAACCATGGAAACAGCAATACCTTCATGGGGGATCCCGAATCTGTTTCCATGGCTGCCGGCAATGGAGGTGTGGATTGAGTTCTGGACGACTTTTCTTAGTTTATAACGTGTTTATACTTTATACTCCGTTCCATGGTGTTTGTTTAAGTGTTTCCATCAAAATATCTTATTTTTAGATAAATGCTTAATTTTAAATTTCAATTGATAACACATTCAAAACATACGTTAACCAAGATCCAATCAAATCATATCAAACGAAGCAAAAAAATTGTGTATTGATTGTATTGATTAATCTACCATAGTTACTAACAGAATTGCACAATTGCACTATATATACGACTTGTGTTTAAAAAAGATTTTCAATAAGAAAACCTAACATTATATTAAAGAGACATAGGACTTAGAAACTAATAAAGAAAGAAAACTCCCACCGGAGTTATTACAAAAAATCACAGAAGCCTCCAACAGCGTATCACCACCGCACCCCACCGCATCACTACCGTGCTCCACCATTTCTACTCTTCCCACTTCAACTGGTAGTCTGAATAGCCATCCTTTCAGTGTCTCTCCCTCCATCTTGTCCAACCTCTCTCTCACCACATACCGACAAAAAACCAAAAACCCCTCCTCTGTTTCACCTGAAAGCTATCACCAGCAGCGGCCATCAAGCTCGGCGATTGTAGCCACCAACAGCCAATCTAAATACAGTTCAGTAAAAAAAAACTTGGACTTAGGAACTGTTGGAGAAATTGAAATGGGTGAATGAGAAATTAATTTTCAAAGTGGATGGAAAACGCGGTTGCACGGTTACGTTTAAACAAAACGCGGTTAAGTTTGATAAGGCGTTCGGTTATGGTTTAAATCGAATGGTTGTTTAAATCTGATTCAAACGGTATCATTCGATATAAGATAAGATCAATCTGGTTTGATCTAACGGTGGCAGGGAAGACAACTTTAATCTAACGGCCGAGATTTAAACTGTCCTAACCACTTCAACCGAATGTGGTTTCCATCTAACGCTCTAGGTTTAAACCTGCAAATTAATCTTCAATCTAAAGGATGAGATTAAACCTTCCTAATCTAGATAGGAGGTTTTCATCTAACGGCCTAAATCAAACTTTGGTTTTGATCCAACGGTCACGGTGCCTTGTTCTCCAACCGACTCCCCTATATAAACAGGGCAAAGGGTGCATTCTAAACACACAATTTTTCCAGCATTAGTACCATACTACTCTCATAGCATTCGAGTCATGAGAGTCTTGCATACCGTCCAAGAGAAGTCAGGACATTCTAAAGTTCGAAGGAGTTCAAGTTCAGCAGTGCCGCTCAACTGAACAGGTACCCGTTGTATCCTGGGAGACGGTTGCTCACAACGGTTAGGCACAGTATACCAGAGCAATACGTCTTAAGGACAGAGTCCTCGATTCGCCCCGGGTTTGATTTATTTTGTTATTCCATACGCACACACGAAACGACTGCGTCTTAGTACAGGAGTGATTGTCTCCAACAGAAACAATATCATCACATTCCCAACCGAAACCAAAACAGCATTACAGTACATAAGCGAGTAAGAAAGATGGATGGGCGAGAAGCCGGAAGTGAAGGCCTTACAAAAGAATAGAACATAGGAGAGATGACAACTGTCAAAAGGAAAAAAAAAGACTAACTGGACGTAAATAGATCTTCACCATTAAGTTCATTGAATGATACAAAGCGCAATTGGTAGTTAAGGATTACACACAAACATATGGTATTGATTACTCAAAACCTTTTTCTTTGGTTGCAAAGATTGATACCATCTGTGTATTATTCTCCGAGCAGCTAATAAATACTAATCACTTTTCCAATTTGATATAAAAAATGCTTTTCTCTATGAAGACTTGAAAAAAAAAATATATATGAAAGCAGGCTTCTCTGATGACTTCAGGAAAGATGAACTATGTTGACTTCGGAAGGCCCTCTATAGACTCAAAGTCTCTTTGTGCATTGTTTGGGAGATTTACTATAGCATTAAAGTGGTGTTGATATAAACAAAGTAACTCCAATCATATTTTGTTTATAAAAAAGGAAGAAGTAACCTGATCACTTGATTAATAATATGAAGTAACACTGAAGAAATCACAAGACTGATGGAGAATTTGTTCACATAATTTGAAATAAAGGACCTAGGAGCGCTGAATTACTTCTCGGGAATTGAGGTTATACGATCCATCAAACAGATCTTTATATCTCAGCAAAAATATATTTTAGATTTACTTGCAGAGACAAATAGATTGATTGCAAACTAATAGATACTCCAATACAACCATTGTCTCCGAATGGCGGAAGGAGCTAACATAGTAGAAAAAGAAAGACATCAGTGACTGGTTGGAAAACTAATTTATTGCCACCTACTTGGCAAGACATAGCATGCGTAGTTGGGGTTGTAAGCTAGTTTACGCACCAACCTTAGGTTGTTCATATAGAAGCAGTCATGAGAATAGTGCGATATTTGAAAGGCACATCGGGACATCGAATCATATTCAATAGGTATCAGAATATCGAAGCATGTATTGATGTAGATTGGGTTGGCAACTCAAATGATTGAAGATCCACATCGGAGTACTTTATATATTTATTGTATTGATTAACCTACAATAGTTAGCATTAAAATTGTTCTATATGCATATGACTTGTGTACACAAACAATTATCGATGAGGAAACCTCTTTTACAGAGTTAGCACATATTCAGACAAAATAATCCCGTCATTTCCAAAAACCAAATACATATTTTAAACAGTTTACTAAAATTATTAGCAGAAATCTTATTGAATATTATATATATTCTGTATTTGTATTGTTGTATTAAATGTATGAAGTTAAACGATTTAGAATTAATGAACACAATACAAACATGATAAGTTAAATGATTCAGTAGTTTTTTATTATGCTCGTTTGCCAAGCAAAAACTTACATAATCGCTTTATATTGGTCTTTTTTCCCCTCTTTCTTGAAGAAATATAGTTACGTTAACCTATGTTATATATGTTAATTAATAGGCATTAATGTGTTATGAAAATATTATCACCAATTGGACGATTGGTGTCAGGCTCTTTTTATTAACTTTTTACTATTAATCAAGGAGCGGTTAATTTCTTCAGGTGTTCTATGCATAGAAAAATGAATAAATATGTACCAAAAAAATAAAAATAATAAAACAAATATAAAACAAATCAAACGTACGAATTCGTGTTCACTAAATTAAAAATTTTCTATTTCGAAGGGAGTTAACGACACACTCTTCCTTAATTTTGAAATATGATGGAATAAAACAAAATGAATCATTAAATTAACTGCGCTTATTAGTGTGAAGTAACAGTTGATCGACGTAGTTTGATGCTATCATTATGGGTCATTGAAAACAACTCCTCTGTGTTTCTAATATATAGGTATGGTTACGTACATCCGATTTCTATATCCCGTTAGACGGAAGACTTTAAGGTAATTGAGCAATGTTGTTGTTGTGGTGATGCAGGAAAAACCATGTGATGCAAGTTGGTCGATTTCTTTTGTGGCCTGCTATATCTAGTCAGCATCGACAAATCTGAAATTAAATATTATCTTGCACGGGCTTCTACGCCATTTAAATAAGCGTTGGTGGACTAACTCACGATGACTACAAGTAATTAGAACTAACCACAGCACCAAGCGTTTTTATATTTAATTATTAAGTGTAAGATTTTCTTAATTTGAATTGTTGTTCTTCTACTCTACACTGATAATTTATTTTGTGTTATTAACATATATTTGCACACCATGTTTCTATACATGTAATGTCTATTGCATATCATATAACTCTACCTATATTTTGAGATGTGTTATACTATATATGTATAACAATGTAGTTGAATTTCCAAGCTTATACTGTTTGTAGAAAAACAAAAAATAATAATTTTCCCAAGGTTATATGCTACTCCTTCCAATTTTTTATTTTTTTAATTTTGATTTGTCACAAAAATATTATCTAAAAACAGTAAATATTAGTGATCAAAGTTAACTAGTTATTCTGTAGAAAGCCATCGTCCTCAAAACATCCTCCATCATGTGGAGCTCTACAGAATACATCCTTCATGAACCAAGACAAAGCTGGCGATTTTACAATCCTTTACAAATCATCATCATCAACCGTACCCAGTATATCCCAACGACAACAAAAGTTATCATTAGGGTCTGGAGAGAGTAAGTGGTAGGTAGACAATACCTCTATCCCAAGGGATATTAGAGAGTCTGCTTTCAGTGAGACCACCGGCTCTATATGTACCTGCATAAATGACATAATAATATAGATATGATGTGCTAGTGTGTTAGTGAAGGAATTCAGGAAATACAAAAAAGAGGCTTTCGATATTAAAATACACACCAATCCTTTACAAATGGCAAGTGAAAATTTTTCTTTAGTGGGTTTTCATGAATAATAGATGGTGAGATTTTATGTTGCGATTTCAACATGCATAAAGATTTTGTGTTAGAGAATAGTGTTCCATATCGGACATTTTGAGATAAAATACATGGGTTATATGAGGATGATGTAACATCACCTGTCGTAAATTTTTGAGTGGATATGAGACTCACCTCATATAAGTCCAAGTTTCAACATGGTATCAGAGCATGTTTAAAAATGTGGACTCACACCTTGTGTGGCCATGATTGATCATTTATTGTCTCCCTTCATCCAAGTCTAGGTTTCAAGTCGCGTGTGTATGTCAAACCACGTTGCCACGCGAGGATGGGTGTTGAGAATATTGTCCCATTCCGGGTACTTTGAGATAAAATACATAGGTTATATGAAGATAAAGTGCAATCACCTGTAGCCTTAAAGTTTTGAGTGGATATAGGCCTCACCTAATATAAGTCCAAGTTTCAACATGGTTTCAGAGCATGTTTAAAAATGTGGACTCACATGGCCCATGATTGATGATTTATTGTCTCCCCTCACCTAAGTCCAGATGTTCAAGCCTGACTTGTAGTTTATGATTGAGTGCAGGTTCTAAGGCGCGTGTGTATGTCAAGCCTGACTTGTAGTTTGTGATTGAGTGCAGGTTCTAAGGAGCGTGTGTATGTCAAGCCATGTTGTCACGGGATGACGAACGTTGAGAAAATTGTCCCATATTGGATACTTTGAGATAAGATACATGGGTTGTATGAGGATAAGGTATCACCACTCATAGTCTTAATGTTTTAAGTTGATATGAGTCTCACCTCATCTAAGTTAATGTTTTAAGTTGATATGAGTCTGACCTCATCTAAGTCCAAGTTTTAACATTTTGACTGATCTTATTTGAGTTTAATTCACATAAAACTACATAATTACAGTCGACTATACCTAGTAAGTTACGAAAACATAGGTAATACTTACGATCAACAGCTCAGATCGTTTAAAAATATTTTATGTACAGACAAGAACAAGACTGGGTTTCTTAGGATACAATATTTTGGTCGCCCTTCGCTATGTCGTTTACGTTGCAATTGATGTTCTGTCGTAATGCATACATTGGCATCTTTCGGGGTGGGAGGTGGGGTGGGGTGGGTGTGTTGTCCTCGTAAAACCAATTATGTGAATTGACTGATTTTTTTTATATTGTTTTTATTTCGTTCTCCATGACTTCAAAACATGGTTATTAAACCTGGTCTGGGCCCGGCAGTTGGACCAATTGACCGAATGAGACGATCATACATTCAGACTTAGGTTGTTAATTGTCTGTTTAAGAAACAAGACTAACGAAGTCGAATCTTCACCTAAAATTACCAGATGATCCTGACATCAAAACTAACAGTAATTGCCGGAGATTGAACTGTACAAACAACAATGTTAGAAGCTTCATAGATTTAATTGTTACTTTAAATCAACTTTGTAGAAGAAAGAAAGATGAGAGAAATGAAAGAGAAAGTGTAAGGAAGAGAAATGTACCCACTGCATGGCTTGTTTGACTTCTACTCTTGAACGGTGACGTTCTGGACCGAAGAAGTCGTCATAAATAGGGCTGTTCACTGAACCGAACGGTTCACGAATTGTTCGAGTTCAGTTCGTGTTCGGTTCGTATTCGTTCGGTAATTATCTGTAAACAAGTCAAATTCGCACAACTGTTTGGGTTCGTTTACTAAAACAAGCCAAACTATTTACGAACTATTCGGCTCGTTTAAACAGTTATAGTGTTATCGAGCCAAACTCGAACCAATTTTAAAGTTCGTTTAGCTAAACAAGCTGAGCCGAACAGTTTGTTTATCTAAACAAATCCAAATTTGAAGACCTAGTATTCGGTTCGGCTCGTTTTGTTAACACTCCTACCCATAAATAAAGGAGGCCTTCCTTTTTTACATTGATAGTTAAAGAATTGAAAACCTGCTCAAGCAAAAAATATGCATACTGGATAGGTCACTTAAAGTGAGAAAAAAATATCTGATATAGTATAATTCTAAATATTTTAAAATCCAATATGTTTTGGGCTGCTCCATCTAGAGAAGACCAATCAAAAAAATAGGCTAAAACATGAAAATTATTTTAATCGAAACCCAATTTGATTTTGATGAAGGTTTTAAAAACATGGAAAGGAGGGAGAGCATGACTAAAACATCCTAGAAATTCAGATTAGCCTTAAGTCAAGTTTAGGCTCTGTATAGTCTTCTCCAATAAAATGTGGCTTGTAATTTAGTTTGGAATTTTTTTTTTTACTCTCTTCATCTTAAAAAGGCAGTCAGTTATTCCTTTTTAGAATAACCATATTCGTGGGTAAGACTAAGACAAATGGACAAGTCCAGAAATTAGACAAGTCGATGTGTTAACGTAAACACCAATTAGCATCCAAGATTGTAGTCAAGATGTTAACAGATACCAAATATTTTATGTTGATCTTGGTTTTCAATCTCTATAAAATAATTCCTTATCAACTCTAGAGTGTGTATTAATTATTCAATAAAATGTAACAAGAAGTATGAATACGCCATCAACTTATAATACAAATCTATAAGTATTTTGGATGTATGTGATCTGTTTGGTGGTCCATCTATTAATAGTTAGGTAAAAAATGAGCATTGACTGTCACAAGTTTTAGGTAATTATCTATATTTCTTACATCTTAAAAATATTTTCGTAAATTGAATTAAACATAATATAAGAAAATTAAACAATTCTAATTATTTATATATTATCCTTATTTGGTTAATATAGACAAAATGGAAAAATAGTGTTAATTAAAAGGATTGTATCGAAACTTTGACTGTTAGTATATTACTGGTTTTGGAAAATAAGCAATATTTTTAGAACAAAACAAAATGAAAATTAACAATTACAAACTGCTTTCCTGTTGTGAATTACAGTCCTAGTGAACCATCAAGCTTGACATAATATCTTTTCGTTTCTGATATTTCAAATATTGATTACGTCTTTTTGTTAAACTAAGGGGGAAAAATATTGAAGATTTGGTGTAGTCGAACGTAACGAAGTAAGATCCTTTAAACCACTTGAAAGTGCAAGACTACGAAAGCCATCCAATTCAATACCATTTCGAGTTGTTTCTTTTCTTTTTTTTATCTTTATTTTTTTTAAGAAAAACAAATTGTTCTGATAGTGACTTAAAGGACACAAAGTCAATAAGACCATAATTATCAAGCCTTAATCAGTATTAGAGTCGGTAGGAAAGTTACGGAACTCAAATTATTAAACTTGTGTATTCTAAACACCCGTCCTCACATGACAACATGGCTTGGTTTACACATGCGTCTTAAAACCCGTCTTTAGTCACAAGCCACAAACCAGACATGAACATGTAGATTTAGACGAAGGGAGACAATAAATAACCAACTATAGGTCAGACAAAGTGTGAGTTTATATTGTAAACTGAATCTGATATCATATTATCAACATTGTTGTGTATTTATGTACGCACACTCTATGCACATTCTATGATTTTTAAATTGGGTAATGTAATTATTTCATGAAGAAGGGACATGACAACGTTCCCAAAGCCGAATCTACCGTGAATCTGTCAAGTCGATTTTTTCTGGGAGTGCAAAATTTGCATTCTTTTTCAAATATATTCGTTACACAGCATAATTTTAAAATTAATTGACAAAATAACATTTTCTTCAAAAATATAAAAGAGAATGTAATCTTCAACACAAATTCATGGTCAACGTAGCATCCTTTACTTAATCTATGCTTTAATCATCTTAGCATGTCAATGCAACTTTAAACAATCAAAAAAATTATAAAATCTACGTTTGAAAAGGAAGAAATAGTAATTATCCAAATTGAAAATCATTAAACTTCCGTTGTTGCTTAACACGTATATTGAAACATTAATTTTCATATGTAAGTGATCCAACTGGATGACTAAAGGGGAAAAAATCTAGCTAGTACACAGACAAATTACTATCACTTGACTATTTTTAACATTATTTATTCAATCTGCTGTCAGAAGAAAATAAAGTAGTATCACAGGCTTAGTCAACAAGCTGCACTTTATTAGCAAGTTGATTGGTTTTTTAGAGTCTCCCTTGTCTTCATCTTCATCATCATTACAGGCTTAGTCTAACCTCTTTTTTTTTTTTTAATTACAATTATTATAGTTTAATACCACAAAGAGAGATAAAAAAGTAGAACCTGAATTTCGTTACAGGTATGATGAACTTCGTCCACCGACTTATAAGTTTCGAATATCGTGATCAAAAGGGATTATTTACTGACTAAGCTATGATGCATTTTACCTTACCTACTGACCATCCCGGGGAACTTAAAAATAATAATAATGTCCATCTAATGTTGACAACAGAAATGAGAGAGAATGTCTGAAATTTGATACCCTGAAAAGATCTTGACCGGATCTATTTATCCCTTTTCTCCTCACTACACCTACCACCGTCCGACATGTCTCAACTAGCCTCACCACCTCTTCTGCTGTCATGAGGGGAAAGACGGGCAGAAGATCCCATCCCGAAAAGATCGCATCTAATACTAACACGTAGTACTGTAAATAACAAGACTGATATAATATTTTCCCCTATTTATCAAGGCTCGAGAAGGGGTGTTTAGCGAAACAAATTGTCCGTAAAGAGTTCGATTCGTATTTGATTCGATTTTGTTCGTTAATTTTAATTAAACGAGCTGAGTTTGAACACTCAACTGGATTTGTATGCTAAAACAAGTTGAAATGTTCGCAAATTGTTCGGTTCGTTTAAAGAGTATAGTACTTTTGAATCGAATTTGAACAAATTTTGAAGCTCGTTACAGCAAACGTGTCAAGCTGAACAATTTGTTAAGGTAAACGAATCAGAATTTGAAAACATAATATTTGATTCGGTTTGACTCGTTAACACCCCTAGGCTAGAGTAAGTTTTTCTTTAAAATTGTAGTTACAAAAACCCTGACTCTTTTCACTACATCCGTCTTAAAAAAAAAATTCGTAAATACATTCTTTTAAGTTACTTTGACTTTGTCGGTAAATTGTTAATGATCTTGTTAGCCTCAAGTATGTAATTAAAAACCCACCCTGTTCGTTCTTTTTTTTTTTTTTGAAAGAAAACAGTCGTTATATATTAATATATAGTTGCTCTCAACTTTTTTTTTTTTTTTT
>AP025054.1:4456223-4512022 GCA_036186865.1 Eustoma russellianum
TCCCCCCCTCCCCCCCTCTTGAGGAAATTTTCTTTTGATTGGTCCCACTCTCTATAATTGTTATGAAAGATTTTATGTTATTAAGCAAGTAAAGATCAATAATGACATATGATTTGGTAAAAAAAATTTACAAGATATTTATATATATCTTATCATTTGATTAGTGTGAGAACATTTAGACTTTTTTTTTGTTGCTTTTTTTGAGTTCTTTGTATTATTTTAAAATTTCTCTCTTGTGACTGGAGAGACTGTTTATATTTGTTATAAACGGATTTTTAGTTGAGCTGAATTATAGTCTTTGGTCTCCCTGGCTTCAGGCAGAAAGCCAGTCTTCTCTTCTAAAGAAATGTAAAAATGCTGCGCATGCACTCAGGCTTGTATGCCTTTTACTGTTGATAAGAGTGAGCTAAACGACTTTGTATCCTAGTGCATGCTGAAAAGGGATGAAGAGGATTTTATCAAGAAATATGAAAGTTTGAGGTGGGAATTTGGGAAAAGCAAAAAAGAAGAGTAATTTAATATGGGATTTTCGAGTAGAACTTTCTAGGTGCAGATTTCTGAGTTTTGATGGGGTTGTAGTGATGAATATGTGCATCTGTTCTGGTTAATAGACAAGACGCGAACTTTTTCTTTTCAAGGTTTTCATTTGTTGGACGAGAGGAATAAGAAAGGGAGTGACTTTATTTGAATTGAAAGCTGGAATTGAAAAATTAGTAGAAGAAGGAAAGATGTCTTCAGGAATAAATTTGGTGATGACAGTAATAGGATTTTCTGTGAGTATAACGTTTATTGTGTTTGTTTTCACAAGGCTTATCTGTGCAAGAATTCATATGATTGCTTCAAGGCGGCGCTCTTTAGTTACAGCCGGTAGATCTGATCTTAGCATGGTAAGCTCTTCTTCCTCTTCTGATGCAGTGTTGTTTTTCTCTTTTTGCCTTTTCTTCTTCTTTTTCCCCCCTTTTTTTTGTTTGTTTGTTTTCCTGGAGGGGAGTTGAGGGGTGGTGTAAGAGAAAAATGGAATAACCTGGTCCTGCCTTCTTTCATCCTGCTGAAACTATTGTGTCCCCCCCCCCCCCCCCAACCCGTGGGTCAATCGTTTAACCTACAAACTATAAAGGAAGTGGAAGTGTTGGTGGTATAATAACAAATTCTTTTTCGATTTTAATTAGTTTCTATCTTTTGATTGCTCTTGATATGGTTTAAAAGGAAGACAGAAAATACAGTGTTCCACCCTCTAGTCTAAAGAAATTTGGTGTAAAGAATTTGGAGCCGAGAAAAACAGATAGGTCTTTTCCTTTGTGGGTTCTTTTGTTTGTCCCATGTAATTTGTCCTCTATCCCTTTGCGTGGTCTCTTGCCTGTTGGCCTTATGAATTTTGAAGTATTTCATGATTGTTGTCTGCTTTTGTTTAGGTAAGGTTTGTTTGTCTGCTTTCACCAAACCAAAATTCTTTTGGTGGAGGGTACCTGTTTTTTTTTACCTATTTTAGGTGATTTTTCTCCTCATTTTTGGGGACAGCCTAACAAGTCAACTCTTTTGCCCTTTTTAGTTGAAATTTTAAGGAGAAAGGGGAAGGGGTTAATGGGAGGGGAGTGGAGGTAAGTCTTTTTCACTTTCAATTTTTTTTTCTTTTTCCTTTTTTAAGGGAAAAAAAAAACTCTTACCACTTTATATGTCAGTTAGTCTTATACTATGATGGATCTAAATAGCATCCACTTTGTTGCTGCACAGTTGGAATGTGGTCGTGGCCTAGACCCTGTTATTGTGGCCAATTTTCCTTTGAGGAAGTATAGCGATGTGTTTTTCACCCCAGGGGAAAATGTTCAGTGAGTTGACTTTCTTTCTTTTCTTTCTTTTACCGTCACTTGTCTCTATAACATAGTTACTCATATATGTAGTTTAGCATAATCTGGAACCTTGAGTCATAGACATCAAAATGTTTGTTTCTTTGATATATGTTTATCTGAGTTGTAAAAAAATTTCACATATAACGTCGAGCAAGAAAACAATGGTTTGGTGGTAATGGTATGATTTTCTCATAGCATGTAGCTTTATCACTAGCAAACTAGCCATAATTTAAGTTTTATGTTATTAGGGAATCATCCAAGTGAACATCTTATGCAGTAGCTGATCACATAAAGCAATCAGATTATTGGTACTGGCTTCTATTTGGTTTATGATACCAGACTCTGTAGTTTATGCAGTGGATAAAACCATTTTAGACATGTTAGGCTGGTTATTCTTTTCAATTTTAGCTGCCTTGGATGCAGATTAAAACATGTCAAAAGATCTCTCTTAGAGGTGTATATTTGGTACAAGTTATTATTCAATTATTAAGTAAGCAGGCTTTTGTTCGCTCCAAATCACATCAGAAGAGACCATGCAAAATTTGCAGAAATTATTGAATATTAATTCTGAAGTGATTTTCTGCACAACCTTAAAATAGCATTTTGTGGTTACTCATTTTGATAGTACAAAGTTGATCTTGTTCTTTCTTCCTGTTATTCCATCACGATGCAGTGATGTAAAAGGGTTCTTAGGTGACTTTAGATTTTAGGATGAATTGTGTCACTGACCAATGGGGTAGAAAATTGTTAAATTACCTTTTGTCATAGTTCGCCACGCACATCATGAAGACTTTCTAGATAGCATCTTTCTTTCTCCCCTTTTGTCTTTTTGCTTGGATGGCGGCTTTAGGTTGGGCGGGTTGATCCATTATCTCCTTAACTGTGGTAGATGAGCCTTAGGGATTTCTGTTTTGTATCAATTATCTCTCGTCCTACTCAGATCCTAACGATAGCTTTTGCTATTGTTGAGATATGCTGGTATGTGTTGTTGTTGTTGTTGTATCAACTGCCTCAGCAATAGCATACATGCGTGCTAGTTCCTTCATTGGTTATGTTGTCTTCTATGATTCACCAATATGGATTGCTTGAAAAACCCGTAGAAGTATGCTCACGTCATAGTTAGGATAAATGCAATGCTGCAAAAAGTGGTCCAAAGGGTGCAACTGGAGCTTTATTGTATCCTCTTCCTGTTTTAGGCTTGAAGTTTGGTATATTTGATTACCTTGACAAGGAGGCTCTTTACTTTAACTAGCCTAGCAAGTTCATTAATTTCTACGTAACTGGTTCATTGTCTTTCTAAGACAGGAGAGACATCCATTCAAATGCCTTGTTTCCTGGTTAGTTTCTGTACACCAGCTTCTCTTCTTCTGAGGACAATGTTTTGATTCCCTTTCTCCAATTAAGCTATTATAAGTAGGCCTCAAGATTTTCGTTCATACTGTCCTTTTATGTTACTTTTATAGTCTCTCTCAAGAACCTGATGATGTGCTCATTTTATATTATGAAGGACCAAATGAGGTTTCTTCTATCTGAGCTTTACAGATATATGAATTTGATTACTAGACCCTGTTTTACTGCTTTACAGATATATGAAGATTTTCGTTCATACTGTCCTTTTATGTTACCTTTTATAGTCTCTCTCAAGAACCCAATGATGTGCTCATTTTATATTATGAAGGACCAAATGAGGTTTCTTCTATCTGAGCTAACACATGGGTATGGTTGCGTACATCCGACCCTCCATAACCCCCATAGGCGGGAGCCTGTAAGGAAATAGGGTAATGATTGTTGTTGTTGTTGTTGTTGACCTTTCTTGGCTCAGCATACTCTCCTGTGCTCCCATTATGCTCTTGTTTTCTCATATTATAAAGAGATTAAAGTGAATGACTAAGACAAAGGTGTACAAGCCCGAGTACAGCAGATCCTACATATTAGACTAGGCTGATCATCTGCTCCCTACAAGAAGCCATGTCGTTTGACTGGAAGCAATAGTTATTGCCCTTAAGAAAAAGTCAATTTTTCATGTTCAAGTTGTTGAAGTTTCCAAAAATGATCTGCCTCTGATAAAATGCTTGAATAAGGTGTAGTGCTTGAAGTACCATAAATCGAATGTAGCTTCACCAGATTGGTTTGGAGCACCCGAAAAAGTTTGAGAAGTAATGCAGTAGGAAAACTTTTGTTCCCTGACATGAAAGTATTACTCCCTCCGTCTCAAGAATATTATTTTAGTTTCTATTTAGGTTTGTCCCACTATTAGTAGCCAAAACTTTCATACTACCATTTCAGTTAGCACTTACATGACTTTTCTATTTTACATCAATTAACTAAGGGTAGAGTCGGAAGAGTGACTAAAATAGTTTGTATGATTTCCTTAAATTATGCTCAAGTCAAACCACGACAATATTTTTAGGATGGAGGGAGTAATAATTACTTCCAAAACTAAAATTTTTTTATGCAATACAGGTGCACAGTTTGCCTTGCTGACTATCATGACAAAGACATATTGAGGTTTTTGCCCATCTGCGGACACTTCTTCCATGCAGCTTGCATTGATGTATGGCTATATCAGCAGTCTACATGTCCAGTGTGTCGCTTATCTCTCCGTGATCCACCTGAGAGAAGGCGGCTTATGCAGCTTATCTTCAGTTCGGCTAACAGGTCTCATAGTAGCACGCGTTCCTTCAACATGAACTCTGATCACTGTTTGCCAAATGTCCAATCACCAGTTCCATATAACAGCCAAACAATAGAGCCGATGCAAGGGGCCTGCTGTCAGTGCGAGAGTTCTGTGCCTGCAGCTGTAGGAACCAAGTCCCCTGCAGATAATGCTTAGCTCTTGGGACTCTGGATCAAAATCTCAAGGAATCAGCAATACCTGATCATCCAGGTTAGGAAAGCAGGGACTTCCCTTTTGTGGAAATTTTGTACATATAGAAGACTGCATCATCTCGTCCCCTTTTCTCTGCCACCTCAAAGTTCAGTTATCAAAACTTGAGCAGTAGTTAGCCCACAAGGATCTAGCATCATATAATTGTAGATGTTTTGGCTTCAATGCATCATGCATGCATGTAAATATGTATGTACACGGATTCACTAGCTTATTGCAGGTATATTTTCCAATGCTTATTGTTACACAAACGAGTCACTAGCTTCCTTGGCTAAACTGTTTCTAGTGACTAGAGTGCTTTGAGTGACTGCCGAGAAACTCTCCCAATGTAGATGCAGGCTTGGTAGTTTCAGCTCAAAGCCTCAAAACTTGGCTTCTTAGGCCTGGAAAACAACCGCGAGCACCACCATTCCCAGTATATTTTAACGACATCAAAAACTAACGTTAGGGTTTGGGGAGGGTGAGAGGCAGACAAACAATAGATTCATCCCAAGGGATAGATAGTTTACTTCCAGTAAGACTCCCGGCTTTATATGTACATGTATAGATGACACAATAATAGGAATATGATGTGTTAATGTACTAGTGAAGGAATTTAGTAAGCATAAATGGAAAGCTTCCGATATTAAAATAGTCATAACCGTGTATATGCATAAATAATAAGACAAAGACAAAAAAAATGCAAAGTCAACCTAAAGTATAGAGAGTATCTAAGCCCCTTAATATACTCTAAGGTGCCCTTATATGCTGTCTAAAACTCCTTAATCTTAATCATCTGCCTGAATGAACTACTATCATGGACCATGTTCTCAAATATGTGCAAATCTAGTAGGTCATGTCTAATCCGCTCATCCAAGTCAGTTTGAGCCTTCCTTTACTCTTCTTCTCCTTTACAATGAGACTCTCAACTGCTCTAACAGACACTGTTGTATGTCTCCTCTTAATATGCTCAAACCATCGTGGTCTCTCCTTCCTTGGGTGAAGATGTTGTGTCTGACATCATTAAATGTCAACTCTTCGTATACTATCTAGAAATAATTAACTTAATTTTAAATATTTAGGTTTGTATTTATATCTCATTACAGTTTTTTCTTTTCTTTCCAATGTGGAAAGAAGCAGAGGTATTATTGGCAGTAGAGGTATTATAAACATGTTAAGAATAAATATCTCACATGCATGATGAGATAAAGATCACAACAGTTGTGCATTACTAACCACTCAACTTAAAAGAGGAGGTACTTAGTAGTGAAGTTTTGGCAAGAACTGTTAGATAGTCTTCTCCCAAATATGTTTCTTCTTTTCATATCCAAACTCCAAAGTATTACTAGGTTTATCGGCCTTTGAGCCTTTGTGCTCAACTGCTCATTTTCCCCTGAAATAAGTACTCTCTTTTGGGGCATAAAAGTGAAATCTTTCGTCCTGGGTCCTCACTGTCTTAGCCTCAAGAGCATTGTAGAAGATGCAAATCAGAAACTCAGCGGTCTCCTAGGTTGGGTGAGGACTTACGTAGTGACCCACACAAGGTATCCCCGCAAACCAGGCCTGCAACCTAGCAGCCGTGGAACAGACACACTGTGTGTTCCTGGATTCGAACTTTTGACCTCTTGGAGCAAATTCCAACATGTGTACCAATTAGACTATGCTATGGCAATAAATCGACTCTTTATTGTATGCTTTTGAAAATAAAGGCGAAAAAGAAGAAGGTGGGGATTTTTTTTTTTTGGGGGGGGGGGGGGGGAGATCAACACTGATGTCTAGTTGAAATATATGCTTGAATCGTCTCCAGTACATAGCTCAACTGGTTTCGGACAGGAGTTCTTGAAAGGGAGGTCAGGGGTTCAATTCTTGTCAAAGGCAAGAAAGCCCCTTCCTAGCAAGTGCATAGTGTGAGAGCTCCTTGTACTGTAGGCTTGCCTGCAGTGTTGGGTGCTCCTTATGCAGACTACTGTGTAAATCTGCAGTGTTGGGTGCTTCTGCAGTGTTGGGTGCTCCTTATGCAGACTACTGTGTAAATGACCAAGTTGGGTGCTCCTTATGCAGACTACTGTGTAAGTGACCAAGTTGGGTGCTCCTTACGCAGACTACTGTGTAATTGACCAAGCTCCTGCTAGCGAGCCGTTGGGTACCTGATTTACATACATACACTACCTTTGTGACTGGATATGGCAGGACCCTTACTGGTTAGGGTTAAACCTTTGAAATATATGCTTGAATCATTGTCTGATAAAAGATCCCCTTTTTACTTCCTATTATATAGTTTAAATGTTGCAACATGGTGGTGAGTAATTATTATGTTGAACCCGGTCTATATCCAATTAGAGGCAATGTTGACAAAATTCATGTAATGATAATCTTCCAATATGATAAACTCAACCAATCAATTCCAAAGAAAATGCTTCCAATACGTTGCACTAAGGGGATAGGATACCCTCACCGCAAATGAGGTGCGGTGACGCGTGACCGCGCCACATGTGGCAGCAAGGGGGAATGGTGAGGCTAGATGAGGGTCATCGGCATCTAGCCTCACCACTCCTCTTTGCTGCCACGTGTCGCGTGGTCACAAAGTAGGTGAGGAAAGTGGGGTTAGGAGATCTCAACCCTGCACTAAGATACATCTGTATTGGTAGGACTACTCGATGCACTAAATTTATTGCGCATAGCTTTAGCCTTTTAATAAATTTTTGACTTCTGCCTGGAAAGACTGCAAAACCAATCGGAGGAAGACGCATTTTAATCTAGTGACGAAAGCCCTACCCCACTATTTTTTTCTTGCAATCTTTTTTGACTTTTTCTATCTTTTCTAAGATCAATTAATAAGATTGCTACTTTATGATCTTGAGTTCACGGGTTCAAGTTGCGAAAACCGCCTGTTACATAATGGTAGGATAAGGTTGCGCACATCAAATCGTAAATCGATCCGGTCTCTTTCGGATCCTGTACAAACATAGAAATCTAATGTATCGAGAACGACTTTTTTCTCCTTTGGGAAAATTAAAGTTTAGCATGAGAGGGATGAACGGTAAATGAGGTTAATATGTCGTATTCTCCTGCAATAAATAGGAGAGATGATAAAATTGATGCACTTTTGTCTCTCATCTTAAAAGAAGAACTTTCTGTGTTCCAATATTGTAGTTAAGTTTTGTAGAGAGTTCATTTTAAACTATATATTTCTTTCTGTTCAAAAATATTTTTCTTATTTTTCTCAAAAATGTAAGTTTTTCTACCTTTCTATTTTACAAAATTTTCTTTATTTTATTTCAAATAACCAACTAAAGATATAACAGAAATATTGTTCTCTAAAGTTTGAATTCTTTAAAATGTTTTTAAATCTTTAAAATATGTTTGTCAAACTAAGACAATATTTTTAATACGAAGTTGGAGGTTGGGTTGGGTGTTAGTAGGAGGAACGGTGGGAGATGAGGGGTCGGTAGGCGGAACAACCGAACTAGACAAACTTCTACGTAGGTTAAAGAATTCATTAGACAATCTGCAAAAGCTGCAAAAGGAAAGTTACATTTGAGACTTTGTTTCAAATTGGAATTTTAGAAAGCCTTTTGATATAACAGTGAAGTGGATAAGAATAGGATGAAGTTTGATAAAGAATGATTCTTCTTCATCTTATTCATAGGCTTCGTAAACACTATCCTCAGTTTAACTCTTCCTGATCCTCTATGGCCTTTGATGCTCCTCTGATGAACCATGGTTAAATTTCTTTTCTTTATAAGAGTGTATGTGTTTTCATTTCCAATGGAGTCAAAGACACATCGTTCTTTGACTTTGGAATATGATGGAATAAAGTAAAATGACTCACTAAATTGGCTTCGCTTCTTCTATTGTGAAATAACAGTTGATATTTTCATTATGTGTCATCGGAAAACAACTTTTGTGTTATAACACATATATATGGTTGCGTATATCTGACCTTTCCATATCCCGCCATGGGCGGAAGTGTCTAAGGCAGTGAGGTAATGTTGTTGCTGCTTATAAGAGTGTCCGTACGGGACTTTGATGCAACTTTTGAGAGCTGATGTTTTGAAGTAATTTTTGGATGAAAAAAAATTGCCATAGCGTGGATCATGTTTGAGTTGACAAAGTTGGCAGGTTGGTTGGATTGGGATAAGCAGGCCCGGACACGAGCTTGTTAGTTGGCAGATTTCAAATATCAAACATGAACACAAATCTGTCAGAGTAGCTGATGAGCCGATGATGTTCAAGTTGACCCACCAACTAAACATGTTCGGGCTCTTTGGCCGAACGAGATCACCTGACCCCCTTCCCGTGACCGCCCACGTGACCGCCCGACACGTGGCAGCGGGGTGGGGTGGTGAGGCTGGGTGCGGGTGACCCTCATCCAGCCTCACAACCCCCCTGCTGTCACGTGGCGGGCGGTCGCGGAGGGGGTCACGGACTTGGCGGTCAGGAGATTCTGACCCCTCTTTGGCGGGCTTGTGTATTAAAAGGCGTTCCGGATGTTCTAGAAACCCGTATTTGTGCAGTATCCGAGAAGTAGTCTTACCCTACACTTTGTGCAAAATGCTGTTTCAGCGACTCGAACTCGTGACCTCAATGCCAAGAGGCTCCTGCATTTGGCAGCCTTGTGTATCGTTTTGCTTATTTTCAGTTTTGCAATTTTTAATCTGTCAAAATAAACTACTGCTGCTATAATGTCAAACCTGAATAAAAAATTAGCCAACAAAAGAGTCATCTTGACTATATTAAATACTAACAAACAAACAGCATTGCTTACCACTAAATTAAGTAGAACATGCAAGTCAAACACAGAAATCATCCAACAAGCAGATTAGAATTGACAAAGAAATGAACTCTTTGTTCATCAAATTGAATCTTTTAACTGCCGAAGTGCAGAAAACTAATCACTGGGGGCACTGAAGAAGCTGCGCTACATGTGATTTCATACCAGCATGATAGATAGTTTCCTCAATCTATTTACAGCCCCTCTCCCTAATCACAACACCCAAATGTGTTCTTTATGCTAATGCAAGCAGACCTTCACTAGATTTCCACAAAATCAAAGAGAAGAGATGACCCACAGCAGCATGAGATAAAGAGAGGACCCATTCCAAATAGAACAAAAACATGATTAAGACAAAGAGATGACCAAATTGTGGAATGGTACAAAAATGGTTCTAATAAACTCGAAACAAACTCAAGGTCACAACAGATACTTTTGTGGAACAATTTCAGAATTTTTCAACCTTGGAAATATCTTTCAGTCCAAGGTTATGAACCCTGCCTCAGACTTGGAAACAAGATTTTTCTGGGTATGTCGATACTTCTACAAGATCATAACTATTGGATGATGGTGCCATAAAGCAATGGATTGACAATCAAATAGAAAAGAGAAGTACGGGGATAAGATTCATATGAACTTTAATGTAAAACAACCAACCTGTCAAAACCATACAACAACATTACCACATTGCCTTACAGGCTCCCGCATATGGCGGGATATGGGAGGGTCGGATGTACGCAACCATACTCATGTGTTAGAAACACACAGAGGTTGTTTTCCGATAACATAAAAAATAAGCGAGCGAGGCTGCGCCATCCTTTTTTTGCTTCGTGAAAAAACATAACTTGATATCAAATAGATGCCTTTAAGCCAGTCAAAATTTCCCAACCTAACTGCATCTGAGCATCCCCGTATATGGAGTTAAGCCACTCAAAGCCCCGATTCCAACATTAACAACAACATTACCTCATTGCTTTATAGGCTCCCGCCTATAGCGTGTATGGGAGGTCGGATATACGCAACCATACCCATACCCATGTGTTAGAAAACACATAGAGGTTGTTTCCAGATGACCCATCAAAAACTAGAAACCTTATACCTGTCACACAACCAAGATACATGCCAAAGATAGCAAAACAAACCAAGATGGCAACAAAAGCCAGCTAACAAAGATATAAAGTAGACCGTACTAAATGAGTTCTAGAAAGGCCTAAACCACATGAGTTCTAATAAAGTAGACCATAATAAGAGAACTGAGTTAAGACCATGCCATACTAAATCAGAAAGGCCTAAACCACATGGCTGCTGTGGTTAGGGAGCAAAGGAGCAGAAACAGAAATCAATTTTGTCGAAGGTTAGTATTCACTTTTTCAACACATCAAACAAATAGATGTTATAACAATACTCAAATCAATTTATCTCCAACATGTTCTTGATTCTTCAATACAGCACTGTAGCTGCAGATTGCTCATTCAAGCATGAACCTTCAAAATCTTCTGCATCATCTCTGGAAATGTTTAAAGCAACGATATAGTAAACAACTAAAAACTTTATAGGGACAGGGACAAGTTACTGGCCACATAAGCCTTTGCCTCAACAACTTCAATATCTGAGTATGGCAGCTCCCTTTGGCTACTTTCAGTATCCAAGTTGCAGAATACAAACCTTACAGGAATTCTCTTTTAAGTGAAGGTCCCATTTGGTTGAGCTAAGAAACTGTGTGCAGTAGATACAACAACAATAACAACAACAACAACATTACCCCATTGCCTTAGAGGCTCCCGCCTATGGCGGGTTATGGGGGTTAGATGTACGCAAGTATACCCATGTGTTAGAAACACATCAGAAGGAAATGCATTAAATTTGTGGAATGCTAGTATATCAAGAATTCATGTTGAGGTAACAAATCCCTGTATTCACTATTCAGAGATATACATATTTGAATATCAAGCCATGATAAGGATAATGGTTGCAACACATCAATGGACTAAATTCAACCAGAAATGCTCTTCCATCATTGAGATTATGGACATCGCATGAGGTATAACGGAATAAGTGGCCAACACAAAAACACGAAAACAGCACCATGGAAGAAAAAACTATTTCCATTCAGTGTGGATGTTTCTACATTTCTAGTTATGCCTCAGTGTTCAATTATACTATGAAGCCTAACTGTAACAATTGTATTGTCCTATCACTAAACAAGAAGTGTACCTATATGTAACTTGATCAATTACAGGAAGGAGTTGTACCATCAAAAGAAGTCAAAAAGTGAACCCTAACATATACAACTACTGTCAGTAAATGTATTGATCAGTTCATCCATCGTTCGTAAGCTGATTCACTATGAAAAATTCCTACTGAAGTGTAAAAGCCAATTTCCAGGTGGCTACTTAAAAAAATGTGAATCTTGAATCTTGAACACCCAAAGAATCAATTTAACGAGGAGGAGCTCGTGGAATTTTCCTTATTGAAGATATGTATGATTCTTGAATGATTCTTTTCAACCTCCGCAGAAAATAGTTGTCTTTATCAGCACTTGCAGTCTGAACTTCTGATATAGAGGCAATAAGAACTAAATTCTCTTCATTTCCAATATCTATTTCATACAACTCCTCAAAAACTCCAAGAAATTCCGAAACAACCATCTCGTAGAACGACTTATCTGGAGCCATCACATTAAGAATCAGCACACCAGACTTGCAAAGAATCTCTCTGGCACCAAGTAAAACGGTCTTCTCGACAAATTCCAGGGGAGGAGCAGATGAACCAATTTTCGCATCACTTGAATCCAGATCAACCATAATCATATCGAATTTATCACCCAAATTGACACGGTGAAAGCCCTTTCCAGCTTTTCTGCAGTAAACAACATTCTCACATTCTACTCCATTTCCCAAGTCCTTCAAAAATTCAATTCCATCAAGAACACGCAACTGTACCAAATCGCAGTCACTCAAACCAAAATATTTTTTCCCAATATTCAACACAACCTCGTCTATATCCACTCCAACAACTTCAAAACCTAATTGAGTACTCAAGAAAGTAACCAAAGCCCCTCCTCCAATCCCTAAGCACAAAGCTCTCGGCGTAATGCCATTGCAAAGTTGCCCATCCAAGTAAGAACTGATAACTGATAACCCCGCCACCATAGGGCTCAAATAAGGTTGAACCAATAGCCCATCATAATCCAGCTTAAACTTCATATTCTCCAATTCATCTCCCAAGTTCGAACCATTTTCTGCAAGAATCCTCACTTGGGACTGAATGCAATTCGGCATCCGCTTAAACCTCAACCTCCTCCTGAACTCTCGCCCGTTATCATTCTCGGACGAATCCAACTCAACATTTTCAACAAGCATTTCGCCAACACGAGACCCATCACAGATTTCTAGCACAAGAATGCGAATCACCTTATCTTTATAACTCATAAAGGGTATTTCAGGAACCACACCATCTGGGAGGTCGGCAAAAAGCGTATTAGGTGCCAATTCAAGCAACAAGGGCTCCAATTTTTCTTCAATTTGAGATGGGTCTATCGAAGTTGGGCTCAAAAGGGGTGTATGAGCGGTGGGATCGTGGGGATCAGATGAGATTACGATGAGGCGGGAAGTGTCCTGCGAAGAAAGAATGAGTTGGAGTAACCCGGCTTTAGTTGAGAAAATCCAATCGGATTCACGATTACGTGGGACCAAAGTGGCGACGACTTTGATGGGGTTGATGGAGGCAGCGGAAGGGGAGTCGATGACGGAGACGTGGAGGTTGGCAGATCGGAGAGCGTAGGGGAATGGCTGGGGAAAAGGGTTGTTGACGGTGAAGGTGACGTAGCGGGAAGGGACAATCTTGTTGTAATTCGGAGACATCTGAGTCGTATCAAAGATTTTGATTCAGCGGTATGGGGAGAAAATAGGCCACTGTTGAGTTTCTTGAGGAAAAAAACTCAAGAAATTGAAGAAGAAGAAGAAGATGATGATGATGAATGAACTGAAAGAAACCAAATTAAAGAATATAATTCCGTTCAAGAATCATCATATATTGCCTTCAATCCTAACTAACTAACTTGCAATGACATCATTAACTAACTAACTCACAACCGTTCTATTGTAACGATCTAACTGTTTCACTGTATAAGTCATCATGTGGATCCTTTGTTGAGTTTGAATCAGCTGATGTTCACTTCAGGGAAAGCTACTATTGTGTTGATGTTGGCAGCTCTACTACCCACTTTGGGATAGTATCCCCTCACCCACTTTTCAGCAAGGAAATGGTGAGACTAGATGAGGGTCACCTGCATCTATCCTCATCACCCCACCATGATGCCACGTGTCGCGCTGAAAAAAAGTGGAGTGATGAGATCCCATCCTTTCATTCAACCCCCGAGGCTAATGAAGATGTAAACCTGTTACAAATGGCAAGACCTTGAATAATATAAAATGTCTTGAATAAATAAGTAGCTTTTAGCGTGTTTACTTCTTTAATAAAAATTAGATTTTTTACTTGTCGTGGAACAAGCCGGTGGACTCACGGTAAGCAAACTCTCTATCTTTTGGGATGAGATATTATTTGTCTGTCTCTCAGGCTGTCCAGACTCTAACAATAACTTTTGCTGTCGTTTCGATATAATGCACATGTATTGTGTTATTTATGTGTTGTGTGAGGAGCACTCGGGTTATTGAAATAAGGGGATTAATTGTGAATTTTTAAGATTGAAATCTTTGAGCAGGTAAACTAACCACATGATTGGACAACTAGTAATTGCTATTTATCTATATTAAACTACTCTTTATATAATTGATTGCTTGTTGAAGTTCCATGATACGAATCATTACCAAGAACATAGTATCGTGTAACATATGCATATTGCACTAAGATAATAATGGTCAGAAACGAATAAAAGAAACACCAATTTTGAGCTATATGAAATGAGATGCATATCAATTTAAAACATTAAGATAATAGATTATAGTATTTATTTTCATATAACTTCTATATTTTTGTCAAGACACCTAATATGATAAAATATTCTCAACATATGTCGAGCAACACACTCGTCAAACGTTATGCCCTTTATTAAGAAGATTTATTCAATATACTTCATCTGAAGTCCAAATAAGTCCTGAAAAGTTGTCAGGCTAATAAGCTTGTCTATTCAAACAAATATTAAAGCTGATCAGTAAATACACATTAACCATTAACTTTTATCTAACGAGATCAAATATAATAGGGATAATTACATTTTGCTTCCTAATGTTTGGCATAATTGTCAATACACTCCTTAATATTTAAAAATGCATCCTTACCCTCTGATGTTTAGACTAAAAGGTAAAATAGCATTTTTAAAAAATAAAACTAAAAAATTTTGAGAAAAAATCAAGAATGCCCCTTTTCACTATTCATCTTTTTTTGTTGATAGAAGACGCCGACTGGTGAGGGCGGGACAGAGGAGAAACTGGTGGAGATGTGTGCTGGTGCTGAAGGGAATTTGGGTGGTGGGCTGGGTGTTTAGGGATGAAGATGATGGTTTGGAGATGTGTGATGGTGTTGGAGGGAGTTTGAGTGATGGGCTGGGTGTTTGGGGGTGAAGATGATGGTTGTCGCTAGTGGCAGAGGCAGGGTGGCGTTAAGGGATAGGGAGATTAGAAGAGTTAATATAAAGAAGATGAAGAGAGTAAGCGCAAAAGGGGCAATTTTTATTATATATTCGAATAACATTTTTTAATTAAATCAAGGAGGGTAAGAGTATATTATTCAAACATCAGGAAGTAAGGATGTATTTTTAAACATTAAGGGGATATTAGTGATTATGTCAAACATTAAGAGGACAAAAGGTAATTATCCCAAGATAATATGAGAAAGATATCAAGTTAGTGCACCACCAGGTGCCCCACACCTTCAAGAGTTCGATTCCAGGGACGCATACAATGTAAGTGTTCTTCTGCTGCTAGGCCGATTGTCTGGTTTGTGGGAAGACACCTTGTGTGGGTCACTACGTAAGATCTCACACAGCCTAGAAGTCCGCTGGACTCTTGATTTGCATCCTCCACACATGTTTTTTAGGACTGAAGCTGTAGAGAACTACGGGATGACAGATTTCACCTTTTGATAAAAAAACCTGAAAAATCAACATCATAATTTCAAGGAGATGATGTAGCAAGGAGAGAGAAAAGAAAACGGTGGGGGAAGACTTGGCCAATGGAAAGGGAAAACATATTCTAAGAGAGGAAAATCCACACCGGGATAGATGTTTGGTGACAATATCATAGACTAAGGTTTGATCTTCACCATTACATGAGCAAATAAATTAAATTATTTGTGAATCGATCGAGTTTGGTTTGCGTTTTTATCCAACTAGCTCGGTTCGATTAAGTTTAAAATCGAATTTGGCCCGACTCAAATATTTTATGATCCAATCTTAAGTACGTTGATGCTTCAGTATAAGCATGTTCGATGCTTACACCTTCTTAAAACACGAGAAATATAAAGATAAAAAATACATTAGTCTAAAAGTAAATTCGCCAAAGTACATAAGATTAAAAGGTAATTGTATCTTTTACTAATGGACGATCAAATCCTAAATAATTGGCTTACACCTTATTTGACATTTCCTATTTAAAGTGCTCGCAGATTGTAAATCTTCAATGTCAATGCTTTAGGAAGTAAAGTTTAACATAGAAAAAGACAAGAAAATCAAATTGGAGATGCAATGAATAAATTAGGAAGTACTTCAGAAGCTCAAGTTTTTATACATCATTCTAAAAATATCTATATAGTTTGACTTTGGTTTGTAAAAAATATTATCACATTTTTAAAAATAATATATGTTAGTAGTTAAAATTACCATGCTACATTCTCAATTAACCTTTATATGATTTTTTTAAAAAAAATTAATTTAACTAAAAACTTAAGGTAAAAAAATATAGTGACCAAAATAGTTTAATTTATTTAATTATATTTAAATCAAACTATGAAAATGTTTTTAGGACAAAGACGATATTCATGTGCTAGTTAGGTGCACTGTTTTCCCACCCTTTTTTATAACAAAAAAAGGAAAAATTCTAAACTTCGTTCTAAACAATTAATTACGCTTGCATGATGAGGGTTATGTGTCAAATTCATCTATATTTGCTCAAACATTTTCGTTTAAATGCTGAAAGTTTTTTTTTTTTGTTTTATTTGATTAATGGTAAGTAGAAGCATTTCTTTGAGAAATGTAAACTAATGACGTAACCTACCTTGTCCTTGTAGTGGACTCCAAAAGGTGCCTTGTCGTGACATTTTCTTTTGTAATGAAAGCTGTGGATTTGAATAGAGACAAGTAGACACACATGAAAGGGGTAATTGCTGCCAAATCATCGTGAGGCGATAAAATCCCTAAATCGAACCTGACCTTCCCGGCGGCTGCGGGCCGTTCGTTCACCGGAACCTCCATGGATCCCGACCCACCGAATCGTAGTGACGAGGAAATAGATCTTCTCCAACGCAGTGTCAAAAAATTTAAAAGGAGAGCTGATGGGGAACATCAGTCCCCTGGGATGGCAGCGGCCATGGATTCTGAGGGATGGGCCGGTCTATTTAAGCAATCAGATCAGCAAACTGAGTTGTATACTGGGAGTGAAGAAGAAGAAGACCTGATGGATGAATTTCATGAACAATATGATGAAGTGATGGCGCAGGGTACGGACGGCATTGATACCGATGGTCGAGAGCTCGAAATACCGATTGAAGACCTGCGTGAACTCTGGAAGCCTTGGCGCAGGGCCCTGATCATCAAAGTCTTAGGCAAACAGGTATCATTTAGGATTTTGGAAAAACGCTTACTTGATCTGTGGGGGATGGGAAGTAAGATTGATATTGTGGACTTGTCTGGGGGCTATTATGTTGTCCGTTTCTCTTCACGAATACATTATATGCATGCGGTGGAGGGAGGACCCTGGATGGTTCAGGGTCACTATATAACAGTGATAAAATGGAGACCGTTTTTCTCGACGAAATGTGCGAATGTGACTTCAACGATGGCTTGGATCCGAATCCTAGATTTACCGCTGGAATTATTCGACGACGGCGCTCTGCTAAAACTCGGTAATCTGGTGGGTAAGGCAATTAAAGTAGACCACACGACGACGAGGGTCGGACAGGGTCAAGGCCGGGGGAAGTATGCTCGCATTTGCGTTGAAATTGACCTCCGAAAACCCCTTGGCTCACGGGTGAAGGTAAATGGCAAGACATTCAATATTGAGTACGAAGGCTTATCGCAGATATGCTTTAAATGTGGCATTTATGGTCATTGTATGGAGGACTGTGGAGCTAAGTCATCTTATGATACGGCTGATTGTGCCGATGGGAAGCCGACGGAGGGGATTCCTGCAGCACCATATGGTCCTTGGATGATTGCAACCAGTGCAAGGCGAAGGCGTGTTCAGAATATCGCAGACCCAGCCCCGGAGGCAACTCTGGATAAGGTTGAGAAATTGTATAAACCTGACCTGACAGTTTAGAAAAGCATAGGTGGCTCACGATTTACCCCGTTGGATGAACCTATTGAAACACCCCTGGATGACGCTGAAGTGGATGAACTGGAGGATCAAATATGGCAACTTGAGGATCGCGCCCCCCCCCCGTGCGAGTGCGAGCAACCACCAAGGATACCACTAGGCGGCCTGTTCAAAACAAGAAAAGCGGTAAACAAAAGAAGGATGTACCAAATGAGCGCTCGACATCAAGTAAACAGTCTTCTGCAAATGCTACTTTGGCTGACCACATGTTTGAGGAGGGCTCAGGTAAACTCCTAATTAAGGGCTCGATGATTCGGGGCAGGGGTAACCCTGCCAGAACTAGAGGGCGCGGAGGCAGTGTGAGATCACTGAGGGACATTTCGAACACCCCATCTGAAGTCTACAGAGCCGGATATAGCATCCTGGACTCAACTGAGGGTTGGCCATCACTGACCACCTCGACTGTTAAAGCAACACACATTGGGGAATCCATCAAAAGACAACCGCCCGACGAGCGTGGGACGGACGGAGGGGCTGCCGTCTTCAATACTCCGGCCGTCAATAGGCAGGTAACTTCTAATGTTTTCATAGAAGAGACAAATATTGATGCACTGAGAGTACGGCCAGAGGAGCAGGGCATGGACTGTGAAAATAGTAACCAAAACCAATGAAGGTAATAGCTTGGAATTGTTGTGGAGCAGCGTCTCCCTCCTTCCGGACCGCTTTTTAGAATTGATACATGATCATAATCCTGAAATTGTGTTTTTATGCGAAACCCGTACCCAGAGTATATCGGCCGACTGGATGCTTCGGAAGTGTCAGTTCACGAACATGGTTGCCTCGGAAGCGAGGGGTTTTTTGGGGGGACTATGGTGCATTTGGGATAGCACAAGTGTGGATATTCGGTGGCTTAATTGCACTGCACAAGTTCTTAATTTGATAATTAAGATTGAGGGCCGACAGTGGTTACTTACACTCGTTTACGCATCTCCTTTGGTGAGTATTAGAGATGCTATGTGCGATTACATTGAGCGTATGAACGGAGTGGTGAATATTCTGTGGCTACTTATTGGGGATTTTAACCAAGTGGTCAGCCCGGACGACAAACGTGGGGGTCGAGCTGTTTCTGGTTACCCGGCTGACCGTATGCGGCGCATGCTTGAGGTGTGTGGCTTGTCTGAAGTTGATTTCTCTGGCCCTAGGTTCACATGGGATAATAGAAATACATTGACTGGCCGGTACAGCATCCAACAGCGGCTGGACCAAGGTTGGGCGAATTCTGCTTGGCAAGAATTGTATCCGCAGGCCGGCATCGAGCACCTGCCGAAAGTCCACTCTGATCACAACCCGTTACTTCTTACACTTGATGTGGATAGTGGCTCCATACGCACTCCGGCACCCTTCAAATTCAATGTGGCATGGATGGAGCATTCGGACTTCCCCAGGTTTATGGCCTCCGCGTGGGAAGACATTCCGGGTGACCTTGTGAGTACAATGCGGAATTTCACAACAAGAATGCGGCAATGGAAGAACGAGGTTTATGGTGACATTGGTCAAAAAAAAGAAACGGTGTTTGGCACGCATTAGGGGATCCAAGAAGCCTTATTTGTCCGACCCTCAAGGTATCTAGCCAAGCTTGAAAGTGTGCTCATTAAAGAATATAATATGTTGGTTACGCTCGACTCGCAATATTGGCAGCAGCGGTCACAACTCAAATGGCTAACAGAGGGCGAACAAAACTCGGGGTATTTTCACAAGGTGGTCGCCACGCGTAGAAGACACAGGCATATCTTACGGCTTAAGTGTGGTACAGATACATGGGTTTCGGACCCCATTGAGTTGAAACAGGCGGTCTCAGAATTTTACTGTCGGCTGTACTCACGCGATCAAGCCGTTGATGACCCACCCTCGCGGTTTGACTTCTCTACTTTAAATCACTCTGACAGAAACCTGCTCAACCGGTCAGTCACACAGCGTGAGGTGGAAACAGCCCTTTTCCAGATGGGTCCGAACAAGGCCCCGGGCCCCGACGGTATCCCTCCGGCATTTTACCAGAAAAACTGGACGGTGGTGAGACAGTCAGTTATTATGTTTGTTCTTGATGCATTCCGTACAGGCCAGTTCCCTGTGGATTTGAATGAGACAGTTATCACGCTAATACCAAAGACCAAGCATCCAGAAAATATCAGTCAGTTCCGGCCTATTGCACTGACAAATGTTGTGGTAAAACTCATATCTAAGATCATTGCTAATAGACTGAAGCAGGTGATTCATAAACTTGTGGCTCCGGAACAATATGCCTTCACACCGGGACGTACGGCATCCGAAAACATCATTATGGCGCAAGAGTTGATTCATTCCATGCGGTACAAAACAGGTCGGAAAGGGGCGATGGTTGTAAAGATAGATCTTGAAAAGGCTTATGACAAGGTGGATTGGGGTTTCTTGCGTGCTGTGCTTTCTGCGGTCGGGTTTAGCGATTCATTGGTAAATCTTATCATGTTTACTGTAACATCGGCTCGACTATCGATTATATGAAACGGATCGTGTCTTAACAGTTTTCAGCCGGAGCGTGGTATTCGACAGGGGGATCCGCTAGCGCCATACATGTTCTTATTATGTATGGACGTTTTGGGGCGGAGGATTGATCGAGCCGTGCAGAATAAGGAATGGATACCGGTTAGGGCGTCACGAGCTGGACCAGGAGTGACACATATCTTTTTCGCAGATGATTTATTACTGTTTGGTGAGGCTTCAACCGCACAAGCATCCGTCATGTGCGAAATCTTGTCACATTTTTGTTCGATATCAGGCCAGTGTGTAAGTTTTTCTAAGTCACAATTCTATGTTTCTCGGAACACACCGTATACCACTGCTGCCGCACTGAGCAATGTGTTGAAGATGAAGGCCACTGGGGATCTCGGCAAATATCTTGGCGTCCCAATATTGCATGGCCGTGTTACTGCAAATACCTTTGCGTTCATGGTGGAAAGTATCAGGAATCGTTTGTCCAGTTGGAAGGGTAAAATGTTATCTCAAGCTGCTCGGGCCCTTCTTATAAAATTGGTGCTCACAGCCCTACCTACATATATTATGCAAACGGTGAAGCTCCCTGCGTCCATCATTGACTGTTTGGAGCAGCATATCCGTAAATTCTTCTGGAACGAACTTGATGGCAGCAAACACTTCCATTATTTATCCTGGGATTCTATTTGCACTCCTAAGGAGCGGGGAGGCCTCGGAGTCAAGAATATCCGGCATATGAATTCAGCGTTAAATATGAAGTTGTGTTGGTCCTTACTAGTGGATCGTGAGGCACTATGGTCCAGGATTTTGTGGAGCAAATACGGATCCCCCTTGCTATACACACCCGGCAGAATGCTTCCAGAGTGTGGCGGAGCATACGTTGTTGTATACCGGACATGCTGCGTGGGTTGGAGAGTACGGACAGGCCAAATGCACAGTACAAATGGAAGCCCCATGCGTCGGGAAGGTTTTGTGTGGCGAGTGCATACGAGCTCCTTACGGCGGAAACGGAAGCGGCTTCGGCGCAGGCGTGGCATCGTGTTTGGAAAATGAAGGGGCCCCAAAGGCTGAATTTCTTTCTATGGCGGCTACGTCGCAACATACTACCTACGGTAAGCCTCCTTTGGCATAGACATTTGACGAACTCCCCCAACTGCCCACTGTGTGATCGATCTGCTGCAGACTCCCTGCATGAACTACGGGACTGCGATTGGGCAGCCCAGGTATGGCGTGAATTGGTCCACCGTGACCAGTGGTCTGCTTTCTTCTCAGTCGTAACTGTATCAGCATGGGTAGACCTTAATTTGACGAAGAACTTGGCCACTAGAGATACTGGAGTGCGATGGGAGTACTTATTCCGGGAGGCGGCATATGGCATTTGGTATTGGCGCAACGGCTGCATACATGGGCAAAGACCGAACCGCGCACCACTTTGGAAATTTGCTAGTACATTGGTAGAAAGAGTTAGGAATGCACATATTGCATTTAGCATCCAATATGGAGAACAACAGATAGTGGTTGATTAGAACGTTTACACGTATATCTTTTGCTGTAATTATGAGCCTTTTAAGTATCAATGAAAATCGATCCTTTTGGAAAAAAAAAGTAGACACACATGAAACACAACGCCAGCTCAAACTTTTGTTAACATGGATTCGTATTTTTTTTGGAGCAAAAGAGCATACTATGGTTCTGAAAACTCTATCGCTTTAGTTTTAAGGATTATTGTGTATGATGTAATTTAGAAACTCAATGATCTCTTAAGATGAGGAAGTCATATGCAAGTAGTCAACACAAAGTGTCCACTGCAAACTGAGCATTTGGACCAGATAGCAGTGAAACACCCACAATATGCGTATCTTTGGAATAGAACTCTGTAACTTCTGAACAACTCTCAATCTGAATATATACCAAATGAGCTATGCCTTGAAGGGTGGGTGGGTCTTTTTCTTTGTTTTCAAGAGTCTCAATTCTTCACCAATCAAAGATCATAAGTAGGCATAATTCACAACTTTTCTTTCATTAATAAATAGTATATCATTATTAAAGAAAGGTATTTACTACTATCAAAGTAGAAATTATTTCAAAAATAACTAAACCTAATCCATGACTTTAGATACCTCTTATTTTGATGGTTCCACTAGATCACATTCAGATGAAATAGATAGAATAAAGTAAAATTATTCAATAAATTAGGTGCGTTTCTTGTATTGTAAACTAGCAGTTGATCGACACAGCTTGACGTATCATTATGGATCATCGGGAAACAACCTCTGTGTGTTTCTAATACATGAGTATAGTTACGTACATCCGACTCCTCATACCTCGCCATAGACGGGAGCCAGACAATATGGTAATGTTGTTGTTGATAATTTTTCTTTCTAATATTTCTTCTCAATCAAATAGTAACGACAAATACATACTCCAAAGTGTATTGCTTGCGAAAAAAGTAAATAAAGAAAGATACCTCCTTCCGGTCTCAATGACGCATAACTCACAATTTATAAGCCTTCTTTCTCAAGTATACGTGACGTACGCCCATTTCTTACAACTGATTTTGATAGTGAAAGGTGTTGGAAATATAAGTGGTGCGTGTTCTACCCAGACATAATTTAAACATCTATACGGTGTGTTTTTGAAATCGAATTCTGTAACTCTTTAAAGTAATTTTTAATCTAAATACCAAAAGTAATTTTCAATCTAAATACCAATTGATCTATGTCATGTGAACGTAACCGTCTTTTTCTTCGTTTTCAAGGGTCTCAATTCTTCCCGACTGTGCCTCGTGAGCCAAATTTCATGTGAAATTGAGATCATGCAAATGTATGGTAGATGATCTGCCAGCAGACCAGTCAAGAAAGAACATTCTTAACAACATTTTGCTTGGAATTCATTTTTGTCCCTTTAGAAAAAGGAAAGATTGGCCATCTGCCACGAATGAATGCGCAGAAACGCATGAACTAATAAGTAAGGATTGACATAGAAGTCTTTCAATTCTATGACCCTAAGGCTATCTGAAAATATAAATCGAGCCATGTTTTTTTACTAACCAATTTTTATAAGTTTGTGTTATATTAGTTTGTAAAGACAATGGAAAGAAGAATGAGGATGGATTGGAGTTTAAGTTGGCAAGAATAGCTTGACACATGACATGGATCGATCCATGTCTCAGTTGGATCGATTCATGTGGGTAGAAAAATGAAGCTGAGCATTCTGCCATACTTCGACCAATCGAAGTAACTTGGATCGATCGCTTCGATCAATTGATGTATCTTGGGTGTAAAGTTGGAGTCCACTGTCTAACATAGATCGATCATATAGATCGATTGAAGTGACTTGGGTAAAAAGTTGGAGCACAATGTAAGACATCGATCGATCACATCAATCGATCAAAGTGGTCAACAGGTGTGACTTTTCATCTAACATTGCAACTTATGCATCAAAAGACATACCAATCACTCATGAACGGTTTAGGATGTCTGACATGATGTTCAAGGGCCTTAAAAAAGCTCTTTTAACACATTTTAAGACATCTTAATCTCAAGTTCAATCTTCCAATTCAAATTCTTCTTCCTATTCAATGCATTTTCAATTTGAAAGTTCATTTGAGTTTCTTTCGTATTGTTGAGATAAAAAATCATTGGCTTGTTGTATCCTAGGAGAAAATTTGTCTAAAGCGCGGCAGCAACTAGTGGTGACAAATATTCCTTACGAAAAATAGTTTCTACACGTCTTAAGCCATCTCTCTACTACTTCTACTCTCCTTCACTCAGCTCCATGTCCTAACAGTTTGCCTATTCATAAGAGAACGAGATTGAAATCGAAACTAGTGATAGAAGTCAAACAATGATACTACAAATTGCATACCTTGATGTTATTACACGATCTTAATGATTTCTATTAAGCTATGTTTATGAAAACACTATGAATCAACTAATTTAACTTTCGAATGGACGAACGTAGAAGATCATAATACACACAACACATATTCAATATATTCAAATGACAACAAAACCTGTCGTTGAAGTCTGGGTAGAATATCGTAACACAATTAACAAGAAAACATATATTGTGGAACTAGATTCATCTTAATAAATACTCTCACGAATTATTTGAATTAATGACGGCAACAATAGATAGAGTGTCACGAGCTACATGATTTCATTTTTTATGACTGAAACTTGATTGGGGAAAAAGAAAACTAGTCAAAACCCGACAGGCATAAGAATAATTAAATGCCATTTGTATTTTATTTTTTGTTCCATTTCTTCATGTCATAATTTCATTACTCGGCTCCTATATTCACTCATTCCTTTTGAATTTATCATTTATTTTTTCTGCAGTTATTTATTATATGGTAAAAATGATAATCATGGTTAAAGTGGAAAACAGTGACTCAGTCTCTTGGTTGCATGTGGCCATCTGATACGAAAATTCAGCACACATCATACGATATACGATGAAGAGTTTTCGTAGTTGGTATGTTTATTCTTTATTGGATAAAAACTTGTTACATTTCAGTATTTAATCGTTTTTCTTGTGGATGTCTTTAGAAGGCAGGTTTTGAAGCAACTGGTAAAGTTGATGTTTTGTGATTTTTAAAGTTACGAGTTCGAGTCGTGGAAACTTGACCCTACACAAACGCAAGAAACTAATGCATCGAAATATAGGGTAAGACTAGTTACATCAAATCGTGAAGCGATCTGGCACTGTCTTGACCCTGCACAAAACTAGTCAAAGTTAATATAAATTACTAAAGTATAAAATTACTAAAAGTATAATTTATGTTAACTTTGATAGAAAATCTCATATAAATTTTGTCTAAAAAGTACTGGAAATCAAACTCGAATTTTAAAGGGGAGGAGTTCAGAGGTTATTTCGCTAAAACACAGATGTGAATTTTTTTTCCGTTTTATATATTATTTGAAGATAAGTCCCAATTAAATTTAGTCATATATGTCTTAGATCTTCTAATAATTACAATAAAAACATTGATACATTATATATTGTAATATCTTAGTGATAAAACAAAAAAAAAAGTAAATCTACCCCACGAAAAGTATACTCTTTCCGCTTCACCTCTAATTTGACTTGGACATAATTTAAAGAAATCAAATTATTTCAATTGCCATTCTTATTATACTCTTAGGTTAGAGGACGTGTCTTAGAGCAACTGATAAGGTTGCTGCTTTGTGATCTTGATGTTACGGGTTCAATCTACGGAAACAGCCTCTTATACAAAATGTAGAGTAGACTGCATACATCAGATCGCAAAACGATCCGACCCCTCCTAGGACCATGCGCAAATGAAGAATCCTAGTGCACCGAGAACACCCTTTTATTATACTCTTAAGTTAATTGATGTATGCTAGAGAAACATGTAATTGTTAATTGAAATGATAGTATAAAAACTGTGACTATTAATATATTTTTTATTTTTGAAAATGAATAATATCAAACCAAAACTATAAATATTTTTAGAACGAAAGAAGTGACCTCTAAACAAAAGGATTTTCTCAAGTCATTATAATCCTATTGGTTAAAGTCATTTGAAGATGATATGATGCTTATTAACATGGTTGCTTTAGAACATGTTTGGTGTCAAGAGTTTTTAATCACCTAGTTGAAAAATGTTTTTCCAATTAATTGTTACTTATAATATATAAAACTTTATATATAACACCTATTTTAGTCTTTGCCGCGAGCTCTTTGATATAATGTAATCGATTATTACAGATAGTGTTATTATTTTAGTAAAGAATTATTTTTTATCATACAATAAAAAGTATTAGTTGATGTAAATTATCAAAAAGACATGTGACACAATTTTAGTAATAATAATGGAACATGAGATGTGTCAGAAAATCTTTTTAGTTAACACTAAACCATCAGTTTAGGCTTTATTCGTCGAGATTTACTTCATGTATGATTTTTTTATCTATTAAATAATTGTATGCTCAATTGAAACAAAAAGGAATGAGGTCGAGTGATAATAAGGATTTAAATGTAGAAAAAACGTATTGGTTATTATAAACAATTCACATAAATTTACAAGTTTAATTGATTAGAGTAATTACTTATATTTAACATCTTACTTTTGACAATATTATATAAAATTTTCAAAGAGATTTATACACCAACAAAAAAATAAGTACTCAATAGAATGATAAAAATTGCAAGAACTAAGCACTCAATAACTAAACACTCAATGGAATGATAAAAATTTGCATACCAATGCTCGGTGTTAGAATGATGCGAATTTGAGTTTTAATAATGTAAAAAAGGACATGGTGTATTAGACTCTCACATTTGTACAGAATACGAAGAAGAGCCGAATCACTTCGCTATCTGATTCTTACGATACATTTATGTATGCGTGAGTTTGGTTCACACTTTGATATCGAAATCGGAATCGTACTGGGTATAATAATGTATGCGTTTGATAATATATGAGTTTGGACATAAAAGTCATATTTGTTTGGTATTGAAATGGGAATGTGTATGATTGTCATTGATGGTGTTTGAAACATATTAGAATTGAAATGGGTATCAAATGTGGACGGTCGGAAAATTGACCGAAAAGATTTGACCAGCCGAAATAGTGACCGACTGTCATACGGCGGCGGACCAGTGGCGTTGACTGATAGGGGCATGTTTGACCATTGGGGGTATGTGGGGGCAGCCGGAGTGGGTTTAGAGTGGTGAAGCTCGAAACCCATATCCCCATATTATACTCTCATATTGAAAGATAAGGAGGGTTAGTATATTAAAAAAACGATATCTATTACAAAATACTCAATATTAATGTGAATCTCATATCCCTAATTTTAACAACCAAAGCCCAAACCCCCAACCAAACACCCCCCTTACTACCAATCAGTGGGCCCGACGTGTTATCTCTGTTTTTATTTCGTCCGCCGTCTCCAACCTCCTTTTCTTCGCCTTAAAATTCCTGGGGAAGAAAACTCCCCAAAATGAACACTTAAAAAACTTCAATCAATTCCCATGGAGCCGCCATACAATTTCTAAGCCTCCAAATCTCCAAATGATATAAACGCCAATCTCCATATTAAAAATTCAAAAAGAAAAAAAAAGAGTTCCAGAGTTTTCGGTAATGCTCGGTGCACTGTGTGGACGTCCTAAACCTTGGCTGTTGACTTCACTCTCATTGGCTCATGCTCATATTCACAACTGCCGTCTCTCCGCCGTCTCTGCCACCGGCACACGCGTTTTCAGATCGATTCTCTCCGCCGATGTTGATCAGAGGAGGCATTGCTCTACCAGTTGTTCTGTAGGATGCTCGAATGATAGAGCTGCTGCAGCCGCGGCTTCAATTTGGCACGTGATTTTGCCTGCTGGATATGGAGATTTGCGGCGGCGGAGGAGTACGGTGTTTAATCATCATCATTATTACAATGAGACGCGAGGGGAAGGCTCGTGGAACGTGGCTTGGGATGCGAGGCCGGCGCGATGGCTTCATAATCCTGACTCCGCCTGGTGGCTATTCGGCGTCCGTGCTTGCCTTGCCGATTCTCTTCCGTCGTTGCTCGATGCTGACGTCATTCCGGAGACTTCTCAAGTTGCTGCCGATGAGGAGGTCCACGTGTTCAATTCTCAGCGGGAAGATCTCATTAGCTCCGACGCTGACAAACAGAAATCTGCAAAGTTTAAAGTGACAGGTCCACTATTTCTTTGGTTTTGTATTTTTACATCGTAATTCTAACATTCATGTGAAATTGTGTATTGTCGATTTGATTTATGCGCTTGAACCAATTGAAGTTTGTTGTTCGTTCTTTTTCTTCTGATTGACGAGACTTAAACAGCGAGAAAATGTATAATGGAACAGGCGTGCCAGCAGATGGAAGGTGTCTGTTTAGAGCAATAGCACACGTAGCTTGCTTGAGAAGAGGAGAAGAAGCCCCTGAAGAGAATCGTCAGAGGGAGCTTGCTGATGAATTGAGAGCTCAGGTATGTACCACTGGATGTTTATTTAGTTTTAGTGCCAAGTTTTTCAATTGATACAGAGTGTCACCTCAACCAAAGTAATGAATCGCATGTCTGATTTGATATTTTGGAGTTGAGTAGAATGATCCTGTCAATATGACCCAAGAACCATCCTTCTTATTTATTGTTCATGTATATTGTTCGTTACCGATTGACTTTTGGCATCTGCAGGTTGTTGCTGAGCTCTTAAGGAGGCGAGAAGAAGCAGAATGGTGAGTTATCTGTTTTAGTTACTACTTTTTCTGTATCATTATGGCATACTTGTGAGCGTTCTTTCTGTTATCTTCAAACGGCATGTGCTCAAATGTTTTTTTTTTTTTTGGTTGTTATTAGGTTTATTGAAGGTGATTTTGATGCTTATATCGAAAACATTGAAAAGCCTTATGTATGGGGTGGGGAGCCAGAGTTGCTGATGGCTTCTCATGTAATCAAGTGAGTGGCTTCATACTTCTTGATTTTCTTCTTATTATAAGACCTAATTTTGTCTTAGGCTGGGTTGTTTGATTAAGTTTGTTCACATCCTATATCTGTGCTTTTCCTAGTTTTTTGGTAATTGTTCAGTTCTTTCTGTCGATGATTTAAAGCAGAAAGCCCGAGGATATAACTTGAAAAAATATGATTTTGAAATGACCTGCAAAACACCTGTTTGAATACTCTTAGTGGCATTAGTTATCTTTTCCATTTTCACTCCATGTGGTTGGGTCGATATCAAACTTCTGAAGTTTTTAACTTTGGTTGGAGATAATGCAGAATATTTTCACATCACTCATTTTCGGAATTGTTGAACCTTTACCTCTTTTGTTTCTCCCTTTCCTTCTGTGCGATTGTTTTGGAATCAGATAATAAATTAGCTAAAAATATGTCGGAAGGTATTGAAGGTTTTAACCATTGTATTGCATTTGATGATCACAGGACTCCGATTTCAGTATTTATGATTGATAGAGGCTCTGGTAGTTTACTAAATATAGCAAACTACGGCGAGGAGTACAGCAAAGATGAAAGAAGACCGATCAATATTTTATTTCATGGATATGGTCACTACGATGTACTTGATGTTGTCCCTGATGATTATAATAAAATGGACATGTAGAATACTCAAGAACTAGTGAGCAATAAAGGCATGCAGTGGCTTACAAATTGTTGGACAGAATAAGTATGCCCTGGACGAGCATTATCTAGCTTCAAGAAGAAGCTGTTTTGTTGCCAGTTTTGAAAGATTAACCCGCTAAATTTACGAAGTAGTTTAAATGAAAGACTGGTTTCATTTTTGTAGATTGTATTGTTATCTGTTCTATGGGGTCACTAGCGATACTTATGGAGGCAGAATCACATGATTTGAGTGTTCAATCTTCCCAAAAATCGTGGTGGAACTGGTACCTGGCTCTGTTTCGGCTATTATTTGAGATATGGTACATCTAGCTCTTTGAGTATTTATATTTTTTGGGCTTCTTCTAACCTTGGATTGTGTGTTGCATAATGGAAGAATCAAACTTCTTGTTCTTGTGAGAATTGTACATTTACATTGCACATACACGAAAGAGTACCTACTTCAGAAATGTTCTTCATTTACTTCTTGATACTATTACTAGCCCGGATGACTTGTGACCCTCTCTTTTACTGTTACTCTTGAGTGCTTGAAGATACCTTCTTTGGTCACATACACGCACGCGCACACATTAAGAGAGCTTGAGAATGAGACGCTTAAAATATCATGTGTTATCATAGTGTTAGAGGGGTGTGGTAGCTCATGTCTAGATAAGTAAATCTCTTCTGGTTTATAGTTGTATTTCTGATAAGATTGCTAGTCTATCTTAGAATTTTCAAGAAACTGTAAATTTTGTTGAATCATCGGATTCTGAGAAGCATATGCTTGATAATGAAATGCCTTAGAACAATTTGAACTGCAAGAATATCTCTTATTCAGTTGTACTATTCATTTTTGCGCTTCGTAATTAAAATAATGACTTTGTTATTTGACGACATGGATTGGCTCAGCCACTAACATGGGAGACAATCAAAATGCTGGAGTTGCCACTGTTAACTTTGGAATGCGCAAAACAAAAGAAAAACAGAGGAGGTTTCGGTGAAACCTAAACCAAAAACAGAGTATCTTTCGGTAAAGACTAAGGCACAAAAACAGAGGATGTTTCGGTGCACACAAAACCCAAGAGGAGAGAATTGATGTTTTTTCTTATTTTCGCTGAAAAAATAATGCACTAATAATTATGCATGTTAACACTACATGCACGTACAAACACAAATCAACAAACCGAAAATAGGGGAACCACGTTCCCACTTCCACAACCTAAAGTCTAGGAACCACTAACCCAACTTACACCACTACCATGTAAACTATCTCCATAACAATAGGAGTCTTATTTGACTAGATAATAACTAGGCTAACTAGAGATAAACTCTAACCAAACTATGGATAACACTTAACTAAACCACACATATATCTAGTTAGGTGTTGAACAAGTCTTCAATTCTCCCCCTCAACACCTACTCGCTGCATCCGATTCAAGGCACGTCTCTCATGCCTAGTTGACGACGAAACTCCACCAACTTGTTTCCATTGAAACCTTTCGTGAACACATCCGCAACTTGATTATGAGTATCAATATGCTGCAGTTCAATTTCACCTTGCAACACTTTTTCTCTAATGAAATGATAATGTACTTCAACATGTTTAGTTCTTGCATGAAAAACTGGATTGCACGCTAACTGAATTGAAGACAAGTTATCACAATATATTCGCACGCTATCCATACTCTTATGACATAGTTCATTCAAAACCTGTACAAGCCATACGCACTCTTGAGCTGCCATAGCTGCTGCTCTATATTCAGCTTCAGTTGTCGATAAAGATACAGTGGGTTGAAGCTTACTGCACCAAGATACTGCCCCAGATCCCAACATGAAAACAAATCCAGTAGTTGACCTTCGTGTATCATAGTCCCCAGAATAATCAGCATCACAAAACCCTCTCAGTTTAAGATCGGCGTCTCTTCCATACCATACGCCCCAATTGCTGGTTCCTTTGATATACCGCAATATCCGCTTAACTGCTTCCAAGTGAGGTTTCTTTGGACTCTGCATAAAACGACTAACTATGCCAACTGCGCAAGAAATATCTGGCCTGGTTAGTGTCAAATAAATTAAACTGCCAACCAGTTTTCGGTACAACACGGCATCCTCAAGACTTTCTCCTTCATAAGCACTTAACTTAACATTTGGTTCTAAACAAGTATTCACCGGTTTACAAGCCAACATCCCAAATTTGTTCAACAAATCCATGACATATTTTTGTTGATGCAACAGAATTCCATTATCCAAATGTTCAACTTGTAACCCAAGAAAGTGTTTAAGTTGGCCAAGTTCCTTCATATGAAACCGTATGGATAAATTTTTCTTAACTTGCAACACTTCATCATTAGCATCTCCAGTGATAATTAAGTCATCAACATACACCAACACTATGGCTATTCTTGATTCAATCTTCTTAACAAATAAACTTGAATCCGGATTTGTCATCTTATAGCCACAGTAAACAAGAAATTCAGCAATCTTACCATACCAAGCTCTTGGTGCTTGTTTCAATCCATAAAGCGCCTTCTTTAACTTGTATACATGATGCACACGTTCATGATCTTCGAACCCCACTGGTTGCATCATGTATATGTCATGATCCAACTCACCGTACAAGAAGGCATTTTTAACATCCATTTGAAATAGTCTCCAACCTTTGTTAGCTGCTATTGCTAACAACACTCGTACAGTTGTTATTTTCGCCACAGGACTAAATGTTTCTTCATAGTCCAAGCCATACCGTTGTGAAAATCCACGAGCAACTAAACGTGCTTTGTACCTTTCAATTGAACCATCAGTTATTTTCTTTAATTTGTAAACCCACTTACATGAAATAGGACTTACATCTTTTGGCCTTGGTACAAGCTCCCATGTTTGATTGTGCTCAAGTGCTGAAATTTCCTCCTTCATGGCCTTAATCCACTCTTCATTTTTCACCGCCTCTTCATAACTTTCTGGTTCTGGCACTTCTTCTACAATAGCTGCATTTGCATATTTGGGATTAGGCTTCTTGGCTCTTTCGGATCTTCTAGGTACTGGAGTAATTTCGGCTGCTTCAAATTGTTGAGGTACATTATTGTATGCGTCAACTGTACTGGAACCGAAGTGGGGCTCATGTTGCTCAAATTGCTCCAACTCATCTATATCTTCAATCACATCATTTTCAAATTGTATTTGAGCTTCACTTGGTCCGATTCCTTGCTCAGCCGAAACATTTAAAGGCTGACTTTCTGTAGGCCACCATGCAGTTGCTTCATCAAACACAACATTTCTTGAAACATAGCAACGTCCAGTTAAGGGATCACAGCATCTCCAACCTTTCTTACATTCATCATACCCTACAAATATGCATTTGACTGCTTTCTTTTCCATCTTACTTCGTAAATGGTTAGGTATGAAAACATAACATACACTACCAAACACACGAAAGTAACTTACAGTAGGAATTTCATTCATTACAAGTTCATAGGGAGAATGAAAATTAAGCTTCTGTTGGGGTAACCTGTTTGTCACATAAACTGCAGTTCTCATAGCCTCAGCCCAAAACCTCCCGGGTACAGATTTGGCATGAAGCATACTGCGACATACCTCAGCTAGGTGCCTGTTCTTGCGTTCTGCAACTCCATTCTGCTGGGGTGTGTTGGCACAAGTTAGTTGACGTTGAATCCCAGCCTGACGCAAGAGGGTGTAAAACTCATGTGAAGTGAACTCTCCACCATTGTCTGTTCGAAGGCACGGAATCTTCTTCTTGTGCTTTGATTCCACCTCTTCTTTAAACTCTCTAAACTTTGCAAGAGCTTCCGATTTTTCCTTCATGAAATACACCCATACATATCTTGAATAGTCATCAATAAACGTGATCATATATTTCATACCTTTGATTGAAGGTTGCTTCACGGGTCCAAATACATCCGAATGTACGCACCCCGGGATGGCCGAAGCTCTATGCTTCGATTCTCCATATGGCAATTGATGTGCTTTGCCATATTGACATCCAGCACACACAACATCTTTTCTTACCTCAAGATTAGGCAATCCCCTCAACATAGATTTCTTCATCATGATGTCAAGCTTGCTATAACTTACATGACTCAATCTTGCATGCCACAAGTATGCAGATTCAGTCCTCCTAGTTTTATCAACATACACTGCTTCTGCTGACATTACATATACGGAGTCCACCTTCTTTCCTTCCATCACTGGATCTTCTTTTATCTCAATGTGTGGAAACACCTTCACATCCTTTGGACCAAACACAACATAATGTCCCGCAGCTGTTAGTTGAGCAACAGAAAGCAAATTCTTTTTCATACCTGGCACATGATAAACATCTTGGAGAGGTACACCACTGTCAGATTGATGAAGTGGTACAACCGATTTTCCTATGTGCGCAATGGGCAGCTTTGTGTTGTTAGCAGTCACAACAACACGATTGCCTTTGTATTCTGCTACATCTTCAAGCTTTTCTTTGTCGCCCGTCATGTGGTTTGAGCATCCAGAATCTACAATCCAGTCCATCTCGTAATTAACATGCCTGGACGTAGCCATGAAGGCACGTTCTTTGTTAGTGGCCGACCCCTTCTCTTCCTCTATGGCAACCATTGCTTCAACATCCCACTCCTCTTCTTCTTTGGATGCTGCTACATTGCTCTCCACTGTTTTTTTTCTTGACCAGCAGTCACGGGATCTATGCCCCTTCTTTCCGCAATTGTAACATTTGCCACCAAATTTCTTCTTATTTACTTCGGGTCTGGCACCATTCGAATCTCCACCTTGATAGTCTGCAACATTCGGCCCCTTCCTCCTTTGGTTCGAAAAATTTTGCTTGCTACTCCACTTGCTTTTGCCAGCATACATTGCTTGCTCATCACTCTTCATGGTCATTCCTCCCATCTGTTTGGCTAATGCCTCCTGCCCAGCCAACAAATTCTCAAATTCTACAAGTGATGGTTGAACAGGCCATCCTTGTACAGCAGCTACAAACCCTCTGAACTCAGGTTTGAGACCATGAATTATAATTCTTTTTGTTCTAGTATCTCCAATGCGAGCCTCAGGATCCAACTCAGAAATCTCACGACACAGTGCTTTCACCTTATGGAAGTATTGAGCAATGGATAAATCACCTTGAGAAATTGACAGCAACTCACTTTCAAGTAACTGCAACCGTGTGTCATTTCTCTTCGAGAATAGCTTTGCAAGTGTATCCCACGCCTCCTTTGGCGTGCTCAGATCTCGGATGTGCTCCAACACATCTTCTTCAACAGTTGTCTTTAACACGAACATAGCTTTCCCAGCTTTGATCTTCCATTTTCGTAACACTCCTGTGGTGTCTTCTGCAACTGGTGATGTAGTCTCACTGCCATTAACCACCTCCCATAGATCTTGTCCTTGCAAGTATGAAATCATACAAGTTGACCATGTGTTAAAATTTTGATTGTTCAATTTCTTAATTCCTCCAACAACTTGCAATTCACTCATTTTGGGGGTAGAAACAAATTTGAGATTGTTTGAGTTTGATGTCTCTGATACCACTTGTTAACTTTGGAATGTGCAAAACAAAAGAAAAACAGAGGAGGTTTCGGTGAAACCTAAACCAAAAACAGAGTATCTTTCGGTAAAGACTAAGGCACAAAAACAGAGGATGTTTCGGTGCACACAAAACCCAAGAGGAGAGAATTGATGTTTTTTCTTATTTTCGCTGAAAAAATAATGCACTAATAATTATGCATGTTAACACTACATGCACGTACAAACACAAATCAACAAACCGAAAATAGGGGAACCACGTTCCCACTTCCACAACCTAAAGTCTAGGAACCACTAACCCAACTTACACCACTACCATGTAAACTATCTCCATAACAATAGGAGTCTTATTTGACTAGATAATAACTAGGCTAACTAGAGATAAACTCTAACCAAACTATGGATAACACTTAACTAAACCACACATATATCTAGTTAGGTGTTGAACAAGTCTTCAGCCACTCAATGCAGGTTTGCTCCTTTTGCTTTTCATGTTTTAGAATGTCTTAGTAGTTTGCTAGCTGCAGCAGCTGTAGAACAGGAGTACATGCAACTCTGTTCTTTGGTGAGAAGACAGATGTACAAATTGGTGCAATGGATCACTCACCTTAATCTCATCTTTTGATCTTTCCGCCATTTTTAGTCCAATCCAAATTTGAGTTCTTCCTCTAATCAACCTTTTACATACTTTTATATAAGTTTGAATCACTTTTTAAAACAATTTTATCAGCTTTTTCCAACACAAAGTCACCCACGTATTAGAGGGGCGTCTTACATGTCTATCGGATGCATTGTTGCATTGGTCTATATTGAATCCTTACTTCTCACTCTTTATTCATAATGATTATATCAGTAATTTGACAGCTGCGAGCGTGTTTGTAAGATCTACATATTCTATGCTATTTGAAAATCCCTCTCAAATTGCTTTTGCATTAAAATCTTTTCAACCTTGGGTTTCCTGAGGAAGCAAGATTTATTATTTTTTTTATGACCAAGAAACAAGTCCGTGTGGTCAATTGATTAAAGGCACAAGTAATTGTATGAGAAGGCTAACAGAAATTACCATAATGTATTTTCCTCTTCATAGGAAATAAATGAAAATTCAAATCAACTGAAAATTACATCTTATATAACTAAAGAACAGAAAAGATTAAATGCGGAGACCATTTGACAATGGATGCAAGCAAATTTTAAAATATTCCTTCAATAATTACTGGAGATCCTACTAATTAGCCATTAATAGACAATAGATAGAATTATACATATATATATATACACATATATATATATACACATATATATATACACACACACACACACACACACACACATATATATATATATATATATATATATATATATATATATTTATGTACGCCATTGCTTTCATTGCATTATACACACACGAGTATGTGTGTGTGTATCTTATTCGTCGGTAAGTAATTAGGCGTAATATTTCTTTAAGATTACACATAGGCGCTTAGAACTCTTTACATGTTGACTTTAAACTTTTTTTGTTTTTTCTTTGTGCATATACACGGTTGACTATTTTAATATCGGAAGCTTTATATATGTATTTACTGAATCCCTTCACTAGTACACTAGCACATGATATTCCTATTATTGTGTCATATATGCAAGTACATATCGAGTCGGAAGTCTCACTAGAAGCAAGCTCTCTATCCTTTAGGATGGAAGTATCTTTTGCATGCCTTTCACCTTTTCTAGACCCTAGCGATAACTTTTGATGATGTTGAGATATACTAAGTATGATGGCTCTTGTTGTATTACTCAAATAACATTATCTTTGACATTATTTGCTCCAATGCTTTCATTGCGTGGTCTTCTATCATATTACAACACATACTTCCCCTGTAAAAAAGCCCCTATAGGTAGATGTCTTAACTTTATAAATTAGCAAACAAACGATATGTTTTGGCATCCAAAGCTATTTGCCTAACCGATGCCACTGTCCCAATCAAAGATAACATGATAGAGATTATAGCTATACATGTGTTTATCCAAAAAACAATGCTCTTCTTCGAGGGCTTGAAGGTTAGGTTGTAGAAAATCATTGGCATTATAAAATCTAGAGGTATACACCCAAATGCTCCAAACAATGCCATGATGTCTCCAAAGAATGGCAGCATCGCCGCCAATGTGGTGGCTACAGCCACTGCTACAGACCTCGAAACCACCCGAGATATCACGTTTCTGGTTGAGAAATGATTTTTCTTCTGATCTGTCAAATGGTGTTCCAGAACGATGTTTGTTGGTTGCATATAGACCTGAGATTAATTATAAGCTGCACGTCATGTGGACTTGCCAACCCTTTCCTGTATTAGTTTTGTTTTTATTTTCTATATAATGTGTGTACTTGTGCACGTCAGCGTGCTCGTACACGTATATTGTGATGTAGCAGTTGATCGACATGCAATTTTCATTATGGGCTATCGAAAAACCTCTGTGTGTTTCTAACACATGATTACTGTTGCGTACATCCGGACCCCATACCAGCGGAAGCCTTGGCTTAGAGGTAACGTTGTGGTTGTTTCGTGGATGTCGGTGGCATCGAACAGACAATGCAAATATTTTGCTTTTTTTCCCATAAAAATATTGTTTTCGGTTGTATTAGACCTGATCTAATTGAAGTGAATAAATCTTCAATTATACAACCAAATGATGTTCTAATAACTCTTAATGGATCAATAAAGTATCAAGTCTTACCGCAAATAAATTCCAGAAATATCGGTTTTAACGTGGGAAATTTTTCCTATGAAATCGTTTCATCTTAAAGGAGATCTTCCCAGTACTTTCGCACGAAAGGATTTTTGATTTTTTTTATAATTCTTACCACACACACAAGAAGATTTTTTTATAATTCTTACCATACACACAAGAAAAGACATGATTCAAACCATGTCAATACCATATCAACAACACATACTCAGTATATACCAACGACAGGAAAAGGGGTCTGGGGAGGGTGAGAGGCAGACAAACAATACATTCATTCCAAAAGATAGACAGTTTGATTCCAGTGAGACCCTCGGCTCTATATATACGTGTATAGATGACACACTAATAGGGATATGAGTACTACCACCACATAAGATCATCAAACTAAAAAGCTGGTGTAAATTGAATACAACAACAACAACAACAACATTACCTCATTGGCTTAGAAGCTCCCGCCTATGGCGGGGTACGGGGTCGGATGTACGCAACCATACCCATGTGTAAGAAACACACAGAGGTTGTTTCATGATGGCACATAATAATGCGTCAAGCTGTGTCGATCAACTGATACTTCACAATATAAGAAGTGTAGTCAATTTAGTGAGTCATTTTGCTTTATTCCATCATATTCCAAAGTCAAGGAAGAGTGTATCCTTCACTCATTAGAAATGGAAATTATTTATTTTTCCAATAGTTAAGCTTAAAATGATATGGTAATCTGTCATGATGGTACTAGAGCAGGACATTATGGGTTCAAAAGAGTACTGTATGCTACTACGTGCATGCTATATTGTTAAATAACAATATACAAAGAACAGGGCTTTTAAGAACTCTAAACTAAAACCAAGGAAATATCATGAAAGAAAGACCTTACCAGAGTGACTGCAGTTACTTGCACTAGGGTGAAAACATTGGTCATCACCAGAAACCATTTTGGGAGTAAAGGCTTGCCATTGAGTAAAAAATTGGAAAGAACCGATCCTTGAGCTTGATTTCCGAATGCCCAATACCCTGATACCCCCACACTGAAAAATGTGGAGAACACAACCGAATAGCATACCAGCAGTCCTTTTAACATTTTCCCGGTGACCGGCGGAGCCATAGTAGCCTGTCAAGTGTTCATGAAACTGCAAACTTAGTGATTGTAGAAGGCCTTACAACACACACTGCAACTACTTATAAACTACATCGGCATCCAATCGTTTTGTCATATAACTGTAACACTAGTTTCATTCTAGAATGGATATTAGTCATCTTAACTCTTAGTAATTACCCCTTGACCAATAATAAGCATACAACAACAACATTACCATATTGTCTTAGAGGTTCTCGCTTATGGCGCGATAGGAGGGGTCAGATATACGCAACCACAATCACACATAGGTTGTTTTCTGATGACCCATAATGAAAATTGCGTCAAGCTGTGTCGATCAACTGCTACTCCAAATAAGAACCACAGCTAATTTAGTGAGTCATTTTGGTTTATTACATCATATCCAAAAGTCAAGCTTTAAATACCTTGGAAATGAAACCTTTAACCAATAATGGTTGAACCCCAACCTCCCAAAGGTAGTGTAGGGATGTAAATCAGTTACCCAACGGTCCGCTAGCAGGAGCTTGATCATATAGACAGTAGTCTGCATTAGGAGCCCCCCAGCACTGCAGGCAAGCCTATAGGCCAAGGAAGCTCCCACACAATGCACTTGCTGGAAAGGGGCTCTCTTGCCTTTGGCAAGAATTGAACCCCTGACCTCCCTTTCAAGAACTCCTGTCCAGAACCAGTTAGGCTATGTCTTGGGGACACCTTTAACCAATAGTAAATATACAAGAAGAATGCCATGTCAGAGGGTGATCGTACTTAAAGCAAGGTGGCAGACCCACTTTTTGTCTATCATTTATTGACTATATTTTAAGAGTACCAACATGTCTGATAATTACTCCCAAACCATTTTAAAACCTAGTTTGCAAAAGGTTGAACCTCAACCTAAAAGGGCCTCACTGTCCCAGCCTCAAAGAGCTGTGTGGAGGATGTAAATCAGGAGTCCATCAACTTACTAGATTGGGTAAGATCTTACACAGTTACCCACACAAGGTGCACCCCACAAACCAGACCTGGCCTGGCAGCAAAGGAACACCCACACTGTGCGCGTCCCTGGATTTTGTTGAAATAATATAAGGAAAATGAGAAATAAGCTACAGCTGATTTAAGTGGAATGCTGAGGTGGCAACTTGACTTATGCTCCAGCCCGCCTTACTCTTGAAAGGACTTCATTAATGCACAGCCTCAAAAATAAATGGTAGAAAAAGGCTCCAACGGATAGAAGAAATCTGTAGATGACTGTTCACTTCTTGTACACTTTGTATAAATATACACCCACTTGGTTTAATAAATGAATGAGAAACAATTATCCAATTTTTCTCCATGTCTTTATGGTATCAGAGCTAGACTCTTTACCTTCCAAATCTCCTGCTTCAAGAAACAATTTCTTCATCGTTTAGTTCTCTGTCCACGAGAGACCCTTCCCCCTGCTAAACCTTCAAAACAGAGCCTGAGTTTAAATCCCATTTCACTCTAGTTCTCTGCAACTTTTATTTAACTAATTTACCCGCTACCTACTAAACTCTCATGGCAGAATCTGAGGTTACCTCTCAGTCTAATACAACAATGACAGAATCCAACCAATCCAACCACCTTGAACATAATACCGTTGTAATTACCAATCAAAAGCTAAACAGCCACAACTATCTCTCGTGGAGTAGGTCCGTTGAACTCTTTGTCACCGGACGAGGAAAGGAAGATTACATCTATGGCCGAATTGTTACTCCTGCTACCAGTGATCCGAATTACAGAGCATGGAAAAGTGAAATTCGATGGTAATGTCGTGGTTGCTTGGCTCCATGATCCCGGAAATCAGCGACGATTTTATCCTGTATGATACTGCTACCGAAATATGGAACGCAGCTGCTGAAATGTACTCAAAACGCGACAATACAGCTGAGTTATACGAGCTGGAAGCCCAAATCCAAGACATCAAACAGGGAGACAACCTGGTAAACAGGTATTACAGCCAACTCTCTAGGATATGGAAACAAATTGATGCGTTTGAATCTTTAAGGCTGAGCAGTACAGCCGATGAGCAGTTGTTTAAGGCATTTATCGAACAAAAACGGCTGTTTAAGTTTCTCACCGGCCTCCATAAGAATTTCGACGCAGTGAGGAGTCGTATTCTTGGCACAAAGCCTCTTCCCAACCTGAAAATTGCCTTCTCGGAAGTCCGGCAAGAAGAGAGCCGTATCAAAGTTATGTTGGGTTCTTCTTCATTACAAAATTCTGAAGAAACTGTGTTCTTGTCTGCTAAGCCAAAGGGAGACTTCTTGATGCAGACTCAAAATCAAGAACACATCACAGGACTGACTAGTAGACAAGAATCTTCCCACCAACCTGCTATTCAATCCAGCAACAAGAATCTCTACTGCAAGTTCTGCCATAAAACTGGACACACTATCTCCAACTGTTATCGGAAAAATGGATTCCCAAACAAGGGTAAAACTTACAGCGATGGACGGCAAGGGCAAGCATCTTACCACGGGAGAAACAGTCGACATTCAAACCAAGGGGGTCGCCCAGTTGCGTCTCCTGCAAAATGTGAAGGGGAAAACTCTACTGAGAATCCCATTCAAGGGCAGCTCAATCAGATATTAAGTCTTCTGAATCTCCAGCAACCGCAAGGTACTCCCGCTATCCAAGCTTCTATGGTCTGCTCAGGTAATTCCTCTAACAATTCTTCTTCTGTTTGGATTGTCGATTCCGGAGCGACGAATCACATGATGTTTAACCGAGAATTGCTGCAGGAATTCGAAAACAATAATTGGAACGAAAATGGTGAAAATTGCAAATGGGTTGAGTCTTAGAATCGCTGGAAAAGGGACTGTAGTGTTAAAAGAAAATCTGAGATTAATTAATGTTTTATTTGTGCCTGACTTAACTTTTAATCTGTTATCAGTTCATAAAGCAGTAAGGGATAATAATTGTTTTGCCATTTTTTCGCCCTTCACGTGTTGGTTTTCACCCTCTAAGTGTGTGTTTCAGGAAACACTTATGAGGGAGAAGATTGGAAGTGCTGAAGGAAAAAGGGGTCTCTATCTATTGCAGGAAGAACAACCGTGCAAGGAATCACTAGAGCCACCTATTAATTGCTTAAATAAAAATCACACCCTTGCTGCTTGTACCAAAAGAAGTGATTTTCATATTAAACAAATTTTGCATGAGCACAAGATCAGAGGTCATCTTAGTTTTGTTTACATGAAGAAAATATTGCCAAATTTATTTGTTGATGTTGATTATAGAAATGTCTTCTGTGATACATGTCAATTTGCAAAACAAACCAAGACAAGTTATCCTGCTAAGAAGTATTGTCCCTCATTTCCCTTTTCACTAATACACTCAGACATTTGGGGACCCTCAAGGGTCGCTAATATAAATGGAGCAAGATGGTTTATCATTTTTGTTGACGACCATACACGACTCACTTGGATATACCTCATGAAAAACAAAACTGAGGTTGGTCCAATTTTTAAGAACTTTGTTAATTTCATCAAAAATCAATTTGGAATAATCATCAAAACACTTAGATCAGACAATGGGAGTGAATACTTTGATTCCACCTTGAGGGAGTTCATGAATAACTCTGGTATTCACCATCAAACCTCATGCACTTACACTCCTCAGCAAAACAGGGTGGCTGAAAGAAAGAATCGGCACATCCTTGAGGTCACCCGATCACTCATGTTTACTACTCAGGTTCCAAAGTTCTATTGGGGAGAGACTGTTCTTACAGCCACATATCTCATTAATAGAATGACATCTCGAGTTCTTGACTTTAAAACACCAAAAGACATGTTATTAGAATTTTTTCCTTGTACGAATTTACTATCCACTTTACCATTTAAATTATTTGGTTGCACTGCATTTGTACATGTTCAGTCTCATCTTCGTACTAAACTTGATGCTCGGTCTGTAAGATGTATTTTTCTTGGCTACTCATGTACTCAGAAAGGCTACAAGTGCTATTGCCCTACCACCAAGAAATTATATGTGAGTATGGATGTTACCTTCGATGAAAATCAATCGTTCTATCCAAATCAACCTTCACCTGATAAAGGAAAGCAAAGCAAGGAGGAGTTCTGGAACATAGTTGACACAATCACCTTACAACCATCTATTCAAAATGAGACTGACCCCAAGGAAAGACAGGAGAATCCCGCTGGAAATAATATTTCTGACAGCATGTCTGAGAGAGTTGAGAGACAACCCTTACCTATTACTCAAGTTTATTCTAGGAGAACTCGCACCATTCCTGAACCACCCGTAAATGCTACTGAACCTGAATCTCTAATGGGCCCCCAGGAAATTGATGAAAGACCCATAGCCTTAAGAAAAGGAACCAGAGAGTGCACTTCCAAACCTTGGCCTATATATGATTACTTGGCCTATGATAAAATTTGTTCTCCATTCAAAGCCTTCACAGTTGCCCTTGACACTCACTGTTTACCAAGAACCTTTAAAGAAGCAATCACAAATCCTCATTGGAAAGAAGCCATCTCCGCCGAAATCGATGCACTTATTAAAAATAAAACGTGGGAACTTGTACCAAAACAAGCTTATATGAAACCCGTTGGATGTAAATGGGTGTTCACCATTAAACATAATGCTGATGGCTCAATTAATCGGTATAAAGCCCGATTAGTAGCCAAAGGTTTCACCCAGACCTATGGAATTGATTATCTTGAGACATTTGCGCCTGTTGCAAAACTAAATACTGTGAGAGTACTATTCTCTATCGCTGTAAATCTGGATTGGGAATTACATCAACTTGACATAAAAAACGCGTTTCTAAATGGAGATTTACATGAGGAAGTTTTTATGGACATTCCTCCTGGCCTTGATCACTCAAATAAAATACAACAAGTTTGCAAATTACGAAAATCCATCTACGGTTTAAAACAATCACCCAGGGCTTGGTTTAGAAAGTTCACTAAAGTCGTTACTAGTTATGGCTTTAGACAAGCACACAGCGATCATACATTGTTCATTCAACACCTCAGTACCAACAAAATTATCATCCTTATTGTCTATGTTGACGACATCATACTAACAGGAAATGACCCCGAAGGAATATCACAAACAAAAAGGTGTCTATCTCAGGAATTTGAGCTAAAAGACTTAGGAAAATTGAGATATTTTCTTGGAATGGAAGTCGCAAGAACTCCGAATGGCATGAGTATTGCACAAAGAAAGTATACTCTTGATTTATTGCAGGAAACATGTATGCTTGATTGTAAACCAGCCTCCACTCCTATGGAACCAGGACAGAAAGCACAAGATCATCTGGATACCTCTCCCGCTAACAGGTTAAGTTATCAGAGACTTGTTGGTAAGCTCATTTATTTATCTCATACTCGACCTGATATTTGCTATGCTGTTAGTTATGTAAGTCAATTCATGCATTCTCCCACTAATGAACACTTACGAGCTGCAACGAGAATTCTCAGGTATCTTAAAGGCACTCCTGGACAGGGACTCTACTTTAAGAAATGCAATGACAAAGATCTCATCATTTATACAGATGCCGATTGGGGAAGTTCAAAGCTTGACATGAGATCCACCACAGGATATGGAACTTTCTTATGGGCCAATCTTGTAACATGGAGGAGCAAAAAGCAGCCTGTGGTATCCAGAAGTAGTGGTGAAGCTGAGCTCCGGGCCCTTGCTCTGGGGCTGTGTGAGGGGATCTGGATCACCCGTATCATGAAAGACATTGGAATGGACCATACTCTGCCTATTCAGATCCGTTGTGACAATGTGACTGCAATCAATATGTTTGAAAATCCGGTACAACACGACAAGTCAAAACATGTTGAAATCGACCGACACTTTATTCGAGAGAAGATCGAGGATGGCAGCGTAAAACTTACTCATGTACCCTCTAGAGATCAAATCGCAGATATTCTCACAAAACCTGTCACTACTCAAGTATTCAAGGAACTAGTCTTCAAGCTAGGTTGTATCAATATATACACCTAGCTTGAGGGGGGTGTTGAAATAATATAAGGAAAATGAGAAATAAGCTACAGCTGATTTAAGTGGAATGCTGAGGTGGCAACTTGACTTATGCTCCAGCCCGCCTGACTCTTGAAAGGACTTCATTAATGCCCAGCCTCAAAAAATAAACGGTAGAAAAAGGCTCCAACGGATAGAAGAAATCTGTAGATGACTGTTCACTTCTTGTACACTTTGTATAAATATACACCCACTTGGTTTAATAAATGAATGAGAAACAATTATCCAATTTTTCTCCATGTCTTTAGATTCGAACTCATGATTTCTTGTTGGCAATCCCCAACCCGAGTACCAAATGGACTATGCCCTGAGACAAACATTTTAAAACCTACATGGCTGTGATCATGTGAGACTTTAGTTTGTCGTCGATATACCAGCATGGTCCAAAACACATAGGTCTAAGGCTTATGCAGGATCCTTGTGCTAGCTGAAAAAGAAGTCTAGACCAAGATAAAGGCCATGTGTACTAACATAATAAGCTGGACACTTTTAGTAAGAATGAGAAGAAAAAAAATATGGTTTCAAACTTAACCTATCATAAAATGCTTAATAGCCCAATTATGCTAATTGTAACAGCACTTCTGACTAGAGTATCACACCTATTTTAATGAACAGAGTTATCATATGCTCTAAGATTTTCAAAACCTGTGATGGACTTCAGTGTTTGCCCTTGTATAGCACCTACACTTGCTTTCTCTAAATGTAGAGCTCCGAATTGTTATATGTCAGTGTAATATTATATGTTCATGCTTCAAAACAAACAGATGCAATAACAACAATAACATTACCCGTTGTCTTAGAGGCGTCCGCCTCTATAGAGGTCGGATATACACGACCATGCCCATGTATCAGAAACACACATAGATGCAATGACTAGTAACTAAATGATTGTGATAGAGAACAAAAGAGCCAAAATAAAGAACCTGTATTTCAGGAATAATTCCATTTCCGTATGTGGTAGCGATAATCGAAATGGCGTTAATAAACCCAAATAATCGATTTAAACTTGATCCTGCCTTAATAGAATAGTCCTTCGGAGGAGCTTCATTGGAATGCCCTATTACATACAGAGTAAAGCCCCAGTCAGAAGCCCTACGACATAATAGATTAGGTAGAACATGATGTTACAAGTTACAACAACAACATTACCCATTGCCATAGAAGCCTCCGCCTATGGCGGGATATGAGGGTCGGATGTACGTAACCATACATGTGTGTTAGAAACACACAGAGGTTGTTTTCCGACGACTCATAATGATGTGTAGAACATGATGTTAGGATTTTACAAATTTTGGGGTTAAAAATGATTAGTATTTAGATAACTTCACATCAAATACAAGAGATCAATGATTTGGATCACTGGACTTCCTTTCAGATATGGTTTTCTGTCTCATATATAGACTAAGCCTTTAACATAAACGTCACATATAGAACATATAACAGTCTCCTATTATGCCCACACACACAGAGATATATATATACACACACACAGCATGAACATATTATATATTTAATGTGATAGTATTTTCATTACAATGTTGCAGGTTTTTGAATATCTTACCTATATATATGGCGCCAGCGGTAGTGCAGGCACAGTAGGTAAGACAAAGAAGTAGAGAGACCAAATTGATATGCCTGAGGGAGTGAAAGGAAGGCATTTGTGCCATAATTAGCAGTAGGGCTCCATAAATCATAATGAATTGGTAAAGCTGCATGCTTCCATTCGGTGCACTTACAGCATAAATGTACTGCAAAAAACGTATCAGTGATAAATCTCATATAGAACAACCAAAATCTCACAAATCGCATATATATATAAAACATCGTATCACTATATTCACTGAGTGCGCAGTTATTATTGTATCGTCTATTCGTATATGTTCTTTCAATTTGATCTATACAGTACTGTTTGTATCTGTTCTCTCAGTTTTGATTCTGTTTGTAAAACAATGTAACAGTATTATGTGATTATCAATTAATTCCAGTCTAGTTCGTCTGTCTTCATTAAAAATACTTGTAATGTTCATTGCGACCATCGGTAGTAAAATTAGGTAGGTTAAATTTCGAGACTAAAGAGTTACTAGTAGCTATCAGTAAAATACCTTTTAACCCTTCATTTCTTGAGATTATTGAACAAGTATTGGTTTTGAAGGGGAAAACTACTTTTATCCTCATTTAGTAGTACTTGTGATATAATATGCTTAAGTTAAATGTCAGGATAAAAAAATAAACTTAGATAACTAAGTTTGGTTAATGTTTTAAAAGAGGTTGATAAAAACTTATAGCCTCCGGTAAAAGTACAGTATTAATCTAGTTTTGATATTGGATGAAGTAGACCATGTTAGGCCTTAAGCTTAGTTTACGTTTAAGCCAACTGACTGAATCAGTCCATACGTAGATGGACACTTTATAAATGGTGGAGTTTTCACAACCTTCCTCCCCCCCCCCCCCCCCCCCACCGTGATACATAAGGAAATTTAAAAAAGTATATTAGTTTTAATAAGATTTGGAAGAAAAACCAAATCTATACCGGGTGAGATCAGAGGAGGTTGGAAAGGAGGCAAAATATGAGGCCTCCAATCACGTCTCGCCACGTGTAAAAAAAATTTTTTTTAAAAAAAAAAATTTGAATGTGGTGGGACCACTGACAATGTTTTTTACACGTGGCGGGACGTGATTGGAGGCCTCATATTTTGCCTCCTTTCCAACCTCCTCAGATCTCACCCCAATCTATACACCAAGGTTCTGTCAAACTGTGGGTACCATTTTGACTTTTAACACACCGCGGTTCTCTCAAAACTGCAATGCACAAGACGGTTTCGACAAAACCATGATGTGTCACACCGCGGTTGTCTATAAAAAAACCTTATTTTCAATTGATTTTTTTCATCATTCTAAAACACAACGAAGTTCTGCGATAGTTTACGCACAACATCAAACGCACCTGAAGATATGTACTACATTTATCTCTTGTGAGTAATTTATTTACTGTAATTTATGCATGTAAACTAGTACTTAAATATTGCTATTTAAATTGTTTCAAGTGCATGGATGTATACTAGTATTTAATTATTGTCACTTAAAAAAAATATTGTCAGTTGCTTGTTTCAATTACATGAACATGTATTAGTATTTAATTATTGTTATTAAGTTGTTTCGATTGCATGAGCGTGTAATTCGTTTAAATTAGTTTATTTTTTTATGTAATGCATTAATGTTTGTATTTGTTTAATTTATGTGAATTTAGGCCTATTCAGTTGTTTCGTTGCATGAAAGTCTATTCGTATTGTATTTATTTTTATTTAATTGTTTCAATTGCATGAACCTATATTAGTATTTAATTATTGTTATTTAATTGTTTCGATTACATGAATCTATATTTCTTGGAACGGAGGTATTCTGCCGTCTTTTCCCCTGATTTACCTTTATCCTCTTATGGGTAATAGACCCTACATAAAAACGAATTGTGTTAAATGTATTTTTGTTTGATTGTCTTTCACTTTTTCTAGACTCCAACAATAGATTTTGTTGTTGCTGAGATATAATGGGTATGGTAGTTGTCGTCGTTGACCTTACTTATGTATGGTATTAGTGTGCCCGAGTTGCCACCAACCAGTTAACTTTTGTTATCATTCATTATCAACTTGGCACCCTAGATTTCAAACTACCCTTTTTTTCTTTTTAATAATGATAAAAGAATAATTATTCATGAAGAGCACTTTAATTAGAACCAGCAATCAGTATGTACAAGCGATAGCTTTTATCGTCATTGGGATATACTAGATACGGATGATGATGATGATGAGTCAGTATGTACAAACTCATATCCCTTATGACATATTAGTAAAAACATGTAACATCTACTTTATAATAGAGATAAAGAATTAAAATAATTTCTTGTCTAACCAAACTGAGACCGGATCTCCTCACCGCTGAAACCATCACTCTCTTCTTCACTGTCCGACATGTGGCAGCAGGGGTGGTAAGACCCTCATCTAGCTTTATCATCCTCCCTTGCTGCCACGTGTCGGATGGTGGGAAAGGAGATGGTGGGAAAGGGGATGATGGTTCCAGCGTTGAGAATATCATATCCCAACCAAACTAGCTCAGTCAGTCATTGGAATTTTTAGATTTTTCTTTCTTTTTGTTTACCCTGGCGATACTAACCTTGAGGCTTTGTCCGCCGAGGAGGGCAGTGGCAATAACAGCCCCATAACAAAACATGAATTGGAGCGGGCCCACAAAGTACCGACCCCACGCAGGACCTGTTTATTTCAAAGTCAACACTTCACTTTCAGCTTAGCTAATATCATCTAGTCAAAATTGGCAACGCCACCTCTATCAAATAAATTCTCAGCACTTCGCAAATCAATAATGTGAATAATACATAGGGTTGTTCGGCTTGTTTGGCTCGAATTTGGGCTCGAGCTTGGCTCAGATAAAAGGTTAACGAACAGAGTTTGAACACTTTTTTTCGGTTTGAACTCAGTAAGTGGCACCGTTCGTTTAAGTGTTCGGTTCGTTAATGTTGTTCGTGAGTTGAACGAACCAAGCTTGAACAATTAAATATGTTCGTTTAAATAAACGAACAAGTTCGGCTCGTTCGCTAAGTTAATTGAACCGAGCTTAAATAACGTAATGATCGGCTCGTTCGGCTCGTTTACAGTACTAATAATACATAAGGAATAAACTAATTCCACAAAATATCCGACGAATAAATACAACAGAGTAAAATCGCTTAAATTTGGTGATTATTTCAGCTATATATTTGATTACATACTGTTCAAAATATTTGACTTAACAAATTTGGTATAATAAGTTATCAAGATGGATAATATAAAATATTTAGTATTATACTACTCGTTTTAGAATTCTAATTTACTCTTCAATAGAAAATAGTATTTGCTTTTTAAGAAAAAGAAAATGTATAAAGCTACTCCCACCTAGGGTATTAACAAACCGAGCTGAGCCGAATAATAGGTTTTCAAATTTGAACTCGTTTAACTAAACAAGTTATTCGGCTTGATTCGTTTAGCTAAACGAACTTTAAATTTGGTTCAAGTTCGGTTCGATTACACTATAACTGTCTAAATGAACCAAACAGTTCGCGAACAGTTCGGCTCGTTTAACTAAACGAACCCAAATAGGTTTTCGAATTCCACTCGTTTAAGTGAAATTAATGAACAAACTCGAACCGAATACGAATCGAACTCAAACAGTTCGCGAACGTTCGGTTCAATTAACCGCCCTACTCCCACCACTACTTTCTACATTACATCACTTCATCTCAACACAATGTAAAAGTATAATTTTTAATGAAAATGTAATAGAAATAGCAAAAGAAAAGGTGCAAAAAGTCCTTTCCGTAAATGTAAAATAATTTTTTTTAAAGAAAAGAGATAATTCTCTTCTTCAGCTGGCCAAATAGTGTTAGCTAATTGACAGTATAATCCATGGAAAAATTGACTCAATCATTCTGTTGATCGAATCCAAGAAAATTGCAGGGGGGAAAAGGAAAAGATTTAGCAGAAAAATGATTAATGGCATACCTAATATGTCATGAGCCATGTCAGAGAAGCGAAGTTGTCTCATCCCAAGCAGCGCATGATGCTCCAGAACAAGTGACAGAAGGTAATATGAGTAGAAGGTAAGTACACCCGCCATGCTTAGACACACTGCTCCTCCAAACCATCCCAATAAAGACAGAGCAAACGGCAAGCTCAAGAGCGCCGGCGCCACAATAGCTGTTGTCAAATGGTACGCGCAATGCCACCATGAACCTTCACCCAAAAAGTCGCTCAGTCATTTCATCAAACACTCGCTGTGGATCTTATGGATTTTGCACATTTACTACAAAAACATGGAGATTCCGATACCTTTAGGTTCTAGAATGAAAAGTGTTCCGGCGTCGACCTCTTTGGCAGTGACCACGATGGTGTTTTCGCCGTCGGTGGGAGAAAGAGCGATGTTATTGGCCATATCTTCCGGCTGCCGCAGTCTATTAGTGGCTTCTGGTCCGCAAAGAATACATGAGGTTGAAAGTTCACATTTTTCCAATATATAATGTAGAGTTTTGGTCTTTTATATGAGACAAGTCAACCCAGTTCCCTTCATAGAGAAAATGACACAAAATAATGCTAAAAAAACAAAATTTGATGTAAACTTGGTTACATCTAATGTTATAAGTTTGATTAGAAGACAATAGATTACATCGAATATTAAAAGGTCCGCATGTTTTCAACAAACTAGAACTCCTTGATTGTGGTCCTTTTGTTGAAATAGAACCAACTTTAAAAAGACATACATGTGAAGATGTACATAAAAATCTGGATATCGAATCCAACATGAATGTCTCTAAGGAAAAAAAATAGTATGCAATTGTTCTAAGTTAGTTGGGCATTACTTGGGAGAGTCTTAGTTGTTAAAACTCTAAATTAACTTCAAGGGCTAAGGATGGGCATGCCTAGGTCTATCTTAAAGTATTCCTCATAGATGGTCTCATACCTTTATGAGTGTCATAGACCGTCCGACTCGGAGGAGGTTAAATAGTATCAAACCTATCGCAATCTATTTGGTATACTTCACAAAGACACACCAAGTCAGCTTGGTTCAAGGTGCAGAAACTCTGTTGGACCAACCTAGACGGTGAAACCCTACCAACAGTGCTAAAAGATAATTGGGAATAATCAGGAGAATGATGCATGAAATTAACAAATGGTTGTCGTTCGGAGGAAGATTCTGAGAGCGAGCTAGCGGGTCGCTGGAGCAGTGCCATTGGACCCAGCAACATTAGTGGGCCCAACAAAGGCAACCACCGTCCTTTTAAGCCTCTTGGCGAGGCGGGGACTGCCGCTAGAGGTATTCCTCTATGAGGAGGAGAATGATTCCGACCTTTCCCCAGCACCGCCGCTGTAGGAGGTTCATTCGGAGACATTTTGGAAATCAAAAGAAGAAGACATGACTAACAAGAAAATAGAGGTAGAGGGCGTACTTGAAGGTGGAGGTCGGAAAACTAGAAACAACGTGGAAAGAATAAGGCTCGACAGACGGCCAACAGAAAAACACCGGGAAAAATCTTGGAGAGTGGCGGAACAAAGGACGCAACAAATTTTTTTACGAAAATAGAGAGAGAAGATGAAAATGGAAGAAAGTAAAAGTAAAGGAAGAAGAAAGAATACGGCAGGGTATATCCAAACCTTTAGGATAAAATTTAATCATGTTTGGGATTTCACTTCTTAAAATTTATAACACGTTATACAAAACATGCACCGGCAGAATTAATGATTCAGCAATTATAATTGCTCCAAAAATTGTGTCAGATTTCCATCATTACGGCATGTAACAGGTCGCCTTAGCAGGCGTGTGTTAGACGTTCTAGGAAACGACATGCCAAAGACGTGTAGCAGTGAAACAGTCAGAAAATTTGTCTGTTACCAAGAGATCAGCCTCATCATTTAAACTGACAAGGCTGATCTGGAGACATCTGATGAGGACAAACCAACGCACTTCTAGAATCGACAAGTGTAACCAGGTCATTTCCACAGTCATCACTAGTTGACCCCACAAGGGTGCAGGCCACTTAGAATTCAAGTCAAACACTTGAGCGCAAATACGTTGTCAGGTCGTCATTGCACAAGAGACGCAATATGCCCTTCAACATAGGCCCCATCGTCATGTTAGCTATAGCCATTAAATCAGCTGCAATCATCAGGTTGCCGTAGCTGCCAGGCCAGCCAAATGCTCATGAAAGGCCTCAAGTCAAACCACCTCTGTCGGGCCTTCAGTGCGTAGACTCATCTAGGTCAGTTCGGCCAAGGCAACTCATGCCACGTAAGCAATTGCATCATGCAATGCGACACATAGCGTCAGTTCATCGATACTTGACCAACATGCACCAGCTAGACAAAACACTTGACAGCACAAGATGGCTAGAAACATGCATTGGCTAGTAAAAACATACAAAAGAATGATTACTGACATGCATATGGCATGTTCAACACATTCAGACACAAATTAAGATATTCCTCTCGAATTACTCAATATTCCCACAAATAAACATGTTTCTCTAAATTTCATCATACATTAAATGTCAAATATAGAACAACTCATGATTGATTTGATCGTCGAAGTGTTTTCCCTGAAGTAACAACTCCGAAACCTCTAACGTTGTTGATTTTAGCAGGCTTCCAGCAACAAATTCTACATATTTGTTATCCGAATCATATTTTGATCTAAAAAGCGACCAATATCGAATGCGTTGATACATTTCTTGAAATGCATCGAGTGTATATACGACGGTAGGTTAGACACAATTATTCACAGGATCACCCAGAATATGTCTGGAGTCGTGGAGGCAGTGAAATACTGCTATTATATTGTCTTTGACAGTGCCAGTTAAATTTTAACCGTTTCTCTAACATTTGATAGCACCCTGTCTTGTTTAGTGAAATTATTACGTTTTAACTCTTTCGTTCAAGAAAACAAAAGCAACTTCCAAGTAAGAGAACCAAAACTTAGTTTGAACTTGATAAGCTGGATGTGACCGAAATCTGATGTATAGTATTAATCTATTTTGACATTAATATACGTAATTCATTTGTATTTACAAACTAATAATAGTTGTTCATTACTTGCATCTGATGCTTTAGGCTGATGAGCAGATTATAGAACATTGTGCAATTGGGGAAAATCTTTTCATTTTCAATAGAGTTCTTCCTTGACTCTGGATCATGTGAAGTAGCAGTTGATCGACACAGCTTGACGCAATTTTTATTATGGATCATCGAGAAACAACCTATGTGTGTTTCTAATGCATGAGTATGGTTGTGTACATCCGGCCTCCTCATACCCTGGAATAGGCGGAGCGTCTAAGACAAATGGATTAATATTGTTGTTGTACCAATTAGGAAAAAAATTACCTATTTTGTTTAATCAAGATATAAAACAAATTGTTTTAACTGTCAAATGATGCAAGCTCATGGATATCTATCCATTAAAAAGCAAAAATTTTGAAATATTTGTACGTACCATTAATAGATTGACAAAAAGGAAGACGATACTGCAACTAGAATAGGTAAACACGAACACTCTGAAACGAAATACTTTACACTCCGAGTAATACCAGTAATCAAATTTTTTCCCTCAAAATTTCAAACACGGTCATTTTAGTATAATAACATATTATGTCTATCTCATCATTAAAGAGATAAATACTATAATAACTACCACATAACTACAATTATGAATTTATAAAGGGAGGGGCATACATCATGTGATTCTAACTAGAGGGAGATGAGGCATCATGCTATTTGGGTTTTAGGTTTATCACGTTTCCCACGGAAGATCGCGAGTTTTAGAACAACTAGTAAGGTTGATGTTTTGTAATCTTGAGGTCACGTATTCGAACTGCGAAAACAGACTCTTACACAAAGTGTATGTAAGGCTGCCTACATCAGATCGTGAAGCGATTTGAACTCTTCTCAAACCCTATGCAAATGCGCAAATGCGGAAGTCCATTGCACGAGAAACGTCTTTTTACGTTTCCCACAACAAGAGCATACAACGACTACCAGATTGAGAAATTGTGCACCATATCCCAATTCCAAGCTGAGGACATTTTCGTCTTTCAGATGGAGGAAACGCTCGGCCAGTCCTAGGGTAGCAGCATAAATTCCAATCCACCTCAGAGAATATGCCGTGACAAATTCTGAGTCTCCTTGCTCTTTCGACCGTCATTTGTTTCTTGATATACTTTTGGTTCAACTCTTCCACAGCAGATCTCAGCCTCCCGATTTCCGCTTGCTTCGCCTTCTGCATAAGATTCACCGGAAGCATTGTTGGAAAAGTACATTAAACTACTCTTTCTTAATGCTCCAAACTTATATAAAGAGTATATGAGGTTGTTTGAGAGTTTAAAGCTTTCTGGAAGACTTGGATCGATCAATGTGTGTACTCTCTTCGTCTATGAACGGTATTCAACGGCTCTTGGAGGTTGAAATGAGGCTGAGACATGTTTCAAAAGAGGATTAAAACACAACCCAAGATCTATAAATAGTAGATCTTGGTATTTTCAATACATAGAATTCACTTTTGCAAAAACTAAGAAAATCTCAGCAATTTCCTGCAACCTATTCTTCTCTCTCATTACCTTCAACTATCAAGTTCAGTCTTTCTCCTCTAGAGCAAAGGGTAGAAAGACAGCCGTTATATCCTGGGAAGCATTTGATTGAAGACTACCTTGCTCTTTGGTAGGAGCAAATTGCTTTAAGGACAGTGACGTTCTTGTGATTTTCATATTCTCAACTTATATTTCCAACCAGCTTCGTCTTCTACGATTCCTCTTCGTATTGCAATTTTTTTTGACGTGTATGGCAAGGTAACATAGGGCCAAAAACAACACGATGCCACTAAGTGCAACAAACGTGTTCAGAACATCATGATTCAAAACTACCGGAGAATCACGGGAGTCGGGCGTTCTCGGTGCACTAGACTCCTTTGTTTACACAGGGTACGAGGAGAGGCCGGATAATGCATTTTTTAATAGACCGTTTCAGTGGTTCGAACCCGTGACCTCAAAGTCACAAAACAATGAGTTGATTCTAAAGTGCTGCTCAAGTATCAAATGGAGATCACAAAACTGCTAGCAACACAAACACCCCGAGCACGCCATCATTACGGTCACCCAATACTCGAGAATGAATGGGACTGAATATTTTTGAATATCTAAAAGGGAAAATGCAGCATAGAACTGGTGAACCATAGGCCATAGGACTGATAGAGTGGAGCTCTGAAAGAAAATGTGTTCGATCCGCCCAAG